>JARQAB010000012.1:3954688-4044688 GCA_036172955.1 Meloidogyne arenaria | reverse complement strand
AGTCTTAGATGAAGTTTACCACCGACTTTGGGCTGCGATCCCAAACAACCCGACTCTAAAGAACGCAAATATCAATCAATTATCTCAATGTACAGGACTTGCACCTTCTGTGGAACCCCTGTCAAGGGGACTTGTTTGAGACAAAAGATCAAAAATTACGGCTTATACGCTACACCTCATAATGCCTGAGACAAAATGATTTAGCGATGGACATTTCCCTGTTCACTCGCCGTTACTGGGGGAATCCTGTTTAGTTTCTTTTCCTCCGCTTACTGATATGCTTAAGTTCAGCGGGTGCTCTCGACTGAGTTCAGGTCAAAATTGTTTGGTTTTTGTAGTTATATTCATACAACTAGGATAAACAACAATCCTCTTAAAATATAAAGCATCAAATAGCATATATAAATTAAAGCTTTCGCTTTAAAAGAAAATGACCCTGAACCAGACGTTGCAAAGGGTTTGACCCCAATGCGGCAATATGCGTTCAAAACTTTTGTGCTCAAGGTTTCTGCAGTTCGCACAAATTATCGCAGTTTGCTGCGTTCTTCATCGATCCACGAGCCGAGTGATCCACCGATAAGGCTAGAAATTTTCGTTTTTTTTTTTTAAATATAGAGAAAAAAAGAGTGCTGGCGTCCTCACTTAAGAGGCTCATTAAGTCTTAAACTCATTAAAGAGTCCTAACATGTCACCACATATACAGCCACGGACGTTCACAACTGTATCAGCAACACCTAGACACCAGCGACAGCCGTTTCACAACATCATATTTATGTTGCGAATTCATATTTGAACATCACATAAAGTAATGATCCAGCAGCAGGTTCACCTACAGCTACCTTGTTACGACTTTTGCCCGGTTCAAGCCACTGCGATTAAATTGGTTTCCATCAAAGTAATTTAGAAAAATTAAATCAACGGTCCCCAAATTTCTCGAAATGGCTCAGTCCCGGGCAGCGACGGGCGGTGTGTACAAAGGGCAGGGACGTAATCAACGCGAGCTGATGACTCGCACTTACTTGGAATTCCTCGTTCACGGAAAATAATTGCAATTTCCGATCCCAATCACGGCAAATTTTCAATGGTTTACCCGCCCCTTTCGGGGTAGGACAAGCACGTTGATTTTGCCAGTGTAGCGCGCGTGCAGCCCCGGACATCTAAGGGCATCACAGACCTGTTATTGCTCAATTTCTTTCGGCTGAACACCGCAAATCCCTCTAAGAAGCTGTATACACTTAAATTATGTACCAGCTATTTAGTAGGTTAGAGTCTCGCTCGTTATCGGAATAAACCAGACAAATCACTCCACGAACTAAGAACGGCCATGCACCACCATCCACTGAATCATGAAAAAGCTATCAATCTGTCAATCCTCACAGTGTCCGGGCCGGGTGAGTTTCCCCGTGTTGAGTCAAATTAAGCCGCAGGCTCCACTCCTGGTGGTGCCCTTCCGTCAATTCCTTTAAGTTTCAGCTTTGCAACCATACTTCCCCCGGAACCGGAAGACTTTCGTTTCCGGGAAGCTCCCCACCAAGGCAATATAATTTCCATCGGCGGATCGCTAGTTGGCATCGTTTACGGTCAGAACTAGGGCGGTATCTGATCGCCTTCGAACCTCTGACTTTCGTTCTTGATTAATGAAGACATTCTTGGCAAATGCTTTCGCTGTAGTTTGTCTGGCCACGGTCCAAGAATTTCACCTCTCACGGGGCCATACAAATGCCCCCGTTTGTCTCTGTTAACCATTATCTCAGTCCGTAAAACCAATAAAACTGAACCAAAATCGTTTTCTATTATTCCATGCACGATCATTCAAGCGAAAACGCCTGTTTGAAGCACTCTGATTTGTTCAAAGTAAACTTGCAATGCCTGTTAAGAATCCTGTTAAGGACTCAAAACCGAACATTACGATAAATCGATAACACCCAGAAACACCCGGAGGGTTCCAGGGTACCGATACGAATCCAACTACGAGCTTTTTAACCGCAGCAATAATTCTATGTATTAGCAGAGCTGGAATTACCGCGGCTGCTGGCACCAGACTTGCCCTCTGCTTGATACTCGTTAAAGGGTTTAAATTGTACCCATTCCGATGACCGGCCTCAAAGAGAACGATCTCGTTATTTCTCGTCACTACCTCCTCGAGCCGAGAGTGGGTAATTTGCGCGCCTGCTGCCATCCTTAGACGTAGTGGCCATTTCTCAGGCCCCTTCTCCGGAGTCGAACCCTGATCCTCCGTTATCCGTCACCACCACGGGAGTCGATTATGCTCCCGTCAAGTTGATAAAGTGGACGCTTGAAAGACACGCCGCCGGCACAAGGCCATGCGGTCAGCTTAGTTATTCTGAGTCAACAAGAAGCAGCCGAAGCCGCGTGGTTTTGTTCTAATAAATGCGCTTTTCCGAGAGGACAAAGCTTTGGTGCATGTATTAGCTCTAGCTTTTCCACAGTTATCCATTTAGATAATCAAGATCAAGTAAATCATGGCCATTGTAATGAGCCGTTCGCGGTTTCTCGTTAAAACGATTAAACTTATACATGCATGGCTTAATCTTTGAAATGAACACATCAGTTCAGGCAGGATCAACCAGATATCTCGTAATGAGGTAAGATTCACTACCGAATTCTGAGGATATCAAATCTTACCCAAAAAAGCGTCGAGATTCATATCATACTCGCAACGTCGGCGCCAGAACGACACACGAGGCGAGACAGATTTGGTCTCACAACCAATCTCGGGTCACCTGCTAGCTTTACGAGACACTCAAAAGTGTGCATCGAACCGACCGATTGCTCGTCTTGAACCAATTCAGCAATGAACTGGCATATAATTTATATCCTTCAACGAGGACGCTTCGTCTCAACATAAAATGTCAACTTATCACTTCACCAATTCAGCCAGGAGGCTACATTTAGTATCAAATTTTTTTCTCGTTCATCGAGATCCAACCGCTAAACATTTTTCAGCTGGGAAATTCAACATCTTCCCATATGCAATAGGATTTGCACCTAGATGTTGCCATTTCCTCAGCTTTTCCGCGAGCTAGAGCATATCCGCGAAGTATTGTCCTACTTAATCCGTTAATCCATCCAGCGCCTTTTAGAATGATGACATCGATTTAAAACGGTTAAAAATCAAAGTAGAACATTTGAGTCTTCAGATTGTACCATAAACATGTTGATTGGATGATAAGAATTTACATAGAAAGGCGCCAAGAAGCCCGGAAGGACTTGAGATCTGCTACGTCGAGAATTATTTATTTTCCTATACATTCTTCTTTTCCATTTCCTCAGCAAACAACCACTTTATTTTACAATTCGCAAGCACACAGCCACTTTTTCAATTTTACTCAACAGACAACCACTTTTCTAATATAATATGAGTCGAGGCGAAAAGAGAAATGGACCAAATGCAACCCCTAGCTATGCGTCATCATGAGAAAAATAAATGGACAGAGAATTAAGCAAGAAAGAAAACGAAAAGTGGTCGTAGAAATAGTAAAAGTGGTTGTTTTTATAGTATTAGTGGTTATTTAATAGTAATTTTTGAAAAATTTTGGTATGACCCCTCCGCACAGTGGAGTATCGTTATTTATTGTAAGTTTATTGACTGCAAATAGTAGTTTGTTGATCATGAACACCTCGATCTTTTCCAGTACAGCATATATTTTTTATTTTTTTATATGGCTCAGAAAATACATTCTTCTGGCTTAGACAGTAATACTAAAAACAACACTGAAGCTGAAGACCAATTTATTAAAGAATGCGGTGAAAAATTTGGGATTAAAATTGAAAACAACAAGGGGGTCGGCGACCCAAAAAAAACACATTACATTAAATATGCCGTCTCCGCAGGCATCCCGGGCAATCCCATCCTTAAAAATTTTTTCAAATTCCCCTGTGATTACCCATTATGAGAGATGTTCCAACCACTGTGGCCACTGTTTATATAGGCAATGATTACCCAATGGCAGCCTGGGTAATCCTTTCTTGAACACCTTTATCTTGGAACACCTCTCACAGTGTGAGCCAGTCTAACCACCCAGAGGAACTGCCCCACTTGTTCGAAATTTAGTCAATTCAATTTATTCAACCCAGTTCACAGCTCGACCCAAGTCATTTTCATAGTCTCACAAAAAAAAGTAGAAATTTGTTCCAGCCCAAGTAGAAATAAGCTAACCTCGATTCCCTTTAAACACTAAACCCTATAAAATGTTTCTGCTAATATTTCGGAACAAAAGTGTTTCAAAAATTCAAATATTTACCAAATTTAAGTTCAAAGATTACAGCTTTTCTAGTGTGGAACAGCCAGGGTAATTCCAGCTCTTTAAAATGTTTTCCTAATTTGCCCTATGTTACTCTCTTATACTTATTAGATTTGTTCTCTTTTTAATAAATTTTAAATCATCCCCGCGAACAAACCTTTCCCGCTCGCTTTGTCCAAATTTCCCTACATTTTACTTCCCTTTACTCAAGAAATCCGCCCGCCCATTTTTTCTTTGTTTTTTGTGTCTGCTATCTTTCTTTGCTCTTTTAATTCTTCACAATTCCTGCATTCTTTTCTCTCTACGGTAAGACAATATGAAGCAAGCAGAGAGAATGAAAAAATAATTAGTGCACTTTCTATTCATTAAATTCAAACAAGCACAAAGACGCAAACTTTGACTGACTATAACTTAGCTTAAGGTTATTTTGCAGGAAAACTGATATCACTTTGTAATAGGAAGTCGATGGTCCTCTATCGAATGGTACCAAAATAAATATCGAATTAGTAATATGAGACTTACTGGCCACGATTATTGTAAAAATGAATCTTTTTCAATTCAGACCTTTCTCCAGACCTTCAGCAGACGAATATCGTACATCATTTCTTTAGTTCAAAGTTACATGTACAAAAGTTTTACATAGACAGTAAAATCCTTAATCCCTCAAAATCCCCCGATCGGTTGGAATATACGGGTTTTATTAAGGTATTAAGGGTATAAAACTTATGTTTCAGTTAATCTTTCGGAACTGTTTCAAAATTTCAAATATTTATCAAATAGAAATTCAAAGATTATTCCTCTCATAGTATGGAACAGCCCGGTTAAAAACCTGGTTTAAAAAAATTAATTCCTCATACTTTATCCTCTCAATTCTTAGATTTTTCAATTTTTACTAAACTTCATCTTTCCTGCGACAGCGAATTGCCTGCCCTGTCTTTAGTGAAAATATTTCTTAAATATTAATTAGAGCGCTGTTGGTTACGACCATACCGCGTTGAAAGCACGCCATCCCGTCCGATCTGGCAAGTTAAGCAACGCGGGGCCTCCTTAGTACTTGGAACGGAGACGTCCTGGGAATCGGGGGTGTCGTAATCTTTTTTAATTAACAGTTATTTAAATTGTTCCGTTTATTAAAATCATTTTTTTAATCTTGACTATTTTTGCCTACAAGAAGAAAAACAACTTTCCCTAAAATTTTTGTTTTAATCCTAGTATTGTTCTCTCCCAATTTATAGTTTCCTTCATTTTCACACATTTTGAATCTTTCCAGCGAAGACACAAGCTTACAAAACCTTTAGACATGCTTACAAAACCTATCACATAATTCAAAAATCGGTAAAAGATAATCCGATTTAAAGAATAATTAGAAAAAAAAGCTTTCGATATTTTAATGTCTGTCATTGGGAAATCGGGTAATTTGAGCTTGGAATTTAATTTCAAATCAGACCTAAAGAATATTTTAGGGTTAATCTGACACTTTTCAACCTGTTGGACGGTATCAAAGTAACACATAAACAATCCACACAACATTAGCAATAGACGAGACAGAATAGCTCTCCTACTGACCCGCTTGAGAGTTTAAGTTTTTCCTTAAAAAACTCCCAAAAATCGCATAGTTGACGTTTGACAAGAATGACATTTTATCCCGTTTATTAAAACATTATGCCAAATTTATTAATTATCACATACATCATGTATAGATTTACTTATATTTAACACATGTACATATACCGTATTTATTCTAATTGAATGACAGTCATTCTATTTTTCAATGCCCCGAAATTTTGTCACTCAATTAGAGGTGTCATTCAAATAGAGGCTGTCATTCTATTTTCCGATGATCAATTTTTTCAAATTTTATCAAAAATTTTAAAATTTTAAAGAAAATTTTTTACCGGGCCGGCCCAACCGAGTCTTTTTCGGGCCAAAATTCGATGCCCTACTCGATCTTTCGGACCGGACCGGGCCGGCAAAACTATTCTCAAACGATAAATCGCCCAACACTCGTCATAAACACAACTAGCATAAACACAATTTGCCGAAATAGCTCCTGACACGAATTTATTTCGAACATAAAAAATAAAATTAACCTAGTAAAAATTATAATTTCTAATTTTTATTTCCTAAACATCTAATTTTGAATTTTTACTCCGAATTTGACTTGGTCGAATTCGGGTCCGGGATTCGAAATAAACAAATTCTAAGTTGAGATTCGGACTCAGCATACTCGATTACCTACTGACAAGCATTTTACTAATTTTTTTCTATGGACAAATGATCTTAAGGATTAACGAAAGTCCTTTTCCGTCTGATAATGTTTTTACGTCGATTTCATCGTCAATATTATCAGAAGAATCCATTCTTAAATAATAATTAAGAATATACGTAAGCGAAAATTAATAAAAATTATGAATTATTTATTCACCTCTAAAACACTCTAAAAATTAGAATCAATGAAGGGATAAAGAGGTTTTAGGAGAAATTGATGGATTTAGAGCATCTTTAGAGCACCTCTAAATCCTTTAATATCCCTCTTAATCCCCCTGTATATTATTGCAATTTAAGTGAATTTGATAATTCATTGTAAATCTAAAATCCCAACAGTCCTGGCCTGGGCCCATGTAATAAAATTCCTGGGTTTTTTTTCTGCGCCTGTGTTTTTCTTCACTAAAGGCTTAAGATCCGGCCCAGGTCTCTATATCTATCTCTTCGTCAAAATTATCAATATTATCCATCTAAAAAAGCTTAATATACCGAATAGAAATTTTATAGAAATTAGGTAGTTAAGTAAATGTTTTGTCATTCAATTAGAGATGTCATTCAAATAGAGGCTGTCATTCTATTTTTTAATACCCCTCAAAAAGTGTCATTCAATTAGAGGTGTCATTCAAATAGAGGTGTCATTCAATTAGAATAAATACGGTATTTAATAGAGTTAGTCAAAATAAGCATCATAAAGGAATCTCAAAAACGAGCTTTCTAAGACATAATACATATTTGCTTGCATATTTTAGGCTAACTTTAATTATTAAGTACTTTAATTTTTTTCTTTTAAAATTGGAAAGCCAAAAGTAATGGTATCTTGTTCCAAACAATTGTCATTATGTCCCATTCGAACGTTGAAGAAGCCATTGTTGCCCCAACTTGTACCAAATGAATTTTTGCAGATCCAATATGGCACTTCAGTTTTACCACAAATTTTTTTACCCCATCCAACGATTTCAAGTACGTGGTTGGTATGATTAATAATAGAACCACATTTGAATATTTTTCCCTAAAATGTTATTTAAATTTTTTTATATTCATTATCAGCTTTACAATGTAAGGTTCTTCAGTAGGGTCACGTTGTAGCAAATCATCAGACAGATAAAAATCAGCATTAACAGGACCATTCTTCTTTATTTCAGTTTTAATTTCACTTATTTTAATATTTTTTCCACTCCATTTTGTAACCGAACTTACTAAAAATTAAATTGTTAGGATACAAAACGTTAGAATATATGATGAAGATAATCAATAGATCGCCGCTAACAGCGGCTTTTATATTAAGGCACACTCACCATAGGTGGGTCGGAACAGTCAGAGGTGTCGGAAATCGGAAGAGCCGGAAATTGGAACTGGCTCACGCCGGAAATCGGAAATCAAAATTTTTTTCGGAAATCGGAAGAAAAAAAACGCCGGAAATCGGAATTTCGACCCACCTCTGATACTCACCATAATGCTTGTCCTGGTCATATTTGGTCGGCCACCACGGGTTTGTGCATTGTGATAAGCATTTTGCCTTATTAGGATTATAAGGATATGGTTTGCAGCCAGAATTCTGAGAATAGCCAGTTCCAGTAACTACTCCTTTTTTCTGTATGAAGTTCCAAGCGTCAATTGGGAATCCTAATAAAAGATTACATCCATCTCGCGGTGAATGGGCACATGACATGACGTCCAGTGCAGAAAATCGAAATTTGGGATCACTGCTGTTGGTATTCAAATTCTTTAATGCACGCTGAATACAATAACGATCAGTGTAAGCAGCAGTAGGTGACACAGCCCAGCAACTTCCACAGTCACCCTGTTCGAAAACATTGTTGATAACATCCTTGCAACGTGGCCACCAAGTTCTAGCGTCAAAATCGGTAACAAATTTGCAAGGCGGCGGAGGCTGTGGCTTAGCCGCGGCTTCCGACAAATCCACAAAGGTTAAGAAAATTGTGGGAAGGAGTAGTATAAAAGAGAATGTATTCATTATTTTTATTTTTAAGGGTGATGGTTTTCTATTGACTAACAAAGTTGCTTATATATGGAAATTCTAGACTATTTTTTAAATAATTAAAAACATTACACGTTAAAATTTTATTTCCTCCTCATAGAGAAGGAAATAAAATTTTTGTTAGCTTGATAACTTTGTCTGTTTAATTGATATCAGGACTGTGCGCCAAAATTTCCGCGTGTCGCACCAAACGCCAATTTTTCAAATTTTAAAAACACGCCAAACGCAAAACGCCAAAAATCGGCCAAAATTAAGGGCGGGGGACCTTCAGTCCCGGGACGTTTCAGTCCCGAGCTCTATAACTCGAGAAGGTTCGAGTAGTTTTTGGAACTCTTGGTATCGTTGGATAGAGGATTAATCAAGCTACAAAATAAGCTATTGATCGAAAAATTTGATCGACAGGTACCAAAGTTATGATTAAAAAACATGCAAAAAAATGACTTTTTTTAAAAAATGGCGGTTTTTTGATAATAACTTCCTTATCAGTTGATAAAATTATTTTATCTTTGGTATCATTTTGTAGAGAATTTAATCCTCTATCCAATGATACTAAAAGTTCAATAAATTATTGGAAAATTCCCGAGTTACAAGGTCGGGACTGAAACGTCCCGGGACTGATGTGGGACGTTCCGAAAATTAACGCCAAACGCCAGGGCGCACATCCCTGATTGATATCACATTGTTAATGTTAATATTTTTTGTGAAAAATACAAGCATTGTTTGAAGCAGTTGACACTGTCACAGACAGACTGGTCGTTGATTACATCCTCGCAGCGTGGCCCTTGAAAAAAATAGAAAAGGAAGTTTTGTTTTATTTTTCTTAAAAGAAAAATAAAAATTTAAACATTAGTCATCAGAGATCAAAATTTTACTTCTTGACGTAATTGTTTTAAAAATTTTTCGCTAGATCCGAAACTAAATCCGCAAATATATTGTACAGCATTTTAATTCCTAGGGCATCTAGTATACTTTAATTGTTTGGGACCAAAAAAAAAAACGGGTAAAATTCAAAATCTCTAAAACTAACTTATGGGTTGGTAAATTGTCTTTGAAAAATCTGCAAATCTGAATTTTTGTCCGCAAGTTTAAATTGTGTCCGCAAATTTTTAATATTGTCCGCAAACTTTAAAAACTTACAAAATTGACCGCAAAAGTGATTTTTAAATTAATAAGTGAGGAATATATAAAATTAAAAAAAATTAAAAAGCAAATCCATTACAACTTCAAATTCTTAAATTATTCCCGAGGTTCCTCTTGAATTTTTTCTTCAGCTTTTTCCACTTCCGTTGCCACTTCAGTTGACTCCCCCGGTGCCAATAAACGTCCAACCAAGGGATATTTGACTTAAAGAAAATTTTTTTTCAAACAAAAATTCAAAAAAAAATACAAGAAAGTCGTTGTTCCCATTCTTTGGCCTCTTCTAAATCGTCTGCAGTCATTTCTGAGTGATCATCGTATTCGTCTTTGACCAGTTTAATATTCATTGTACCCAAAGCCCTTGTAGCATCGTGACCGGCGAGTGCTATAAATAGATTGATGAGAGGCGAGTATAAAGCGAGGAGGGTTTTTTGATGTTAATCAAGGTAGGGGGTTGGCATATTCGAATTTGAAAAAAGTTCGGATGTCTGGAAATAATCGGTTCAGATATCGAATATGGATATCCGGGGATTTCCCAAAATCCACCAATCCTATACTAAAAAATCAGAATTTCTGAAAATTTTGACAAATTAGCTTTAAATATTAACACAGGAAACATAATCTTTTAGTTGTCTAGGACAGTTGCATTTGAAAAGTTTACATACCCCCATAAGCTCCTTCTGGACCATAAAAATCTTTTCCTCTTGTAACATCATAGATCTGTAAATAATTATGTTCAGGATTAATAAAGGGAGATTGAATTCAGGCTTAGTTCTGAAATTCTGAAAGCCAAACCTTCAGAAAACCAGAATTTCTGAAAAGTTCTGATTTTTTAAAATCAAAATTTTTCAGAATTCTGGTTCTGAAAAATCAGAATTTTTAGAAATCAGAACATTTCAGAATAAATTTTGATATTCTGATTTTTCAGTTTCAGAATTTCCGAAAAAGTTCTGATTTCCTCCCCTTAAATATCAACAATCAAAAGAGACCTACATTCCCATTCAGAGCCATATAAATCCGTTCATTCTCCACCCCATTGTAACCTTTAAGTTCCTCAACGGTCATATCCCTCTTTTCCACTTGGTAAACCTTTTCTTGTGTTGGGGGTTCAATTACTTGATGTCTTTTGAAGAATAATTTATAGACAACATAAATGAAGAGAATGAGCAATACAACATCTGAAATTTTAGAAAAAATTTGAAAAATCAGAATTTCTGGTTTTTGAAAAATTCTGATTTCTGAAAATTCTGATTCTTAAAAAAATTCTGATTTTTCAGAAAAAAATTCCACAAAATTCTGATTTCTGAAAATTGTTATTCTGATTTCTAAGAATCAGAATTCTCGAAAAATTCTGATTCTGAAATTTTAAAAGATCAGAATTTCTGGAAAGTTATACCATGTGGAAGTTTCGATTTTTCAGAATCAGAATTTATGAAAAATATTGATTTTTATTTGTAAAATCAACCTGTAGCTGTGACTTCAAATAAGCCTGCAATAACCGTCATATTTTTAAAAATACTTTAAGGCAAGACTACTATTAAAAATTAAAATTAATAAATTAAAAAAAAAGAAAAATAAATATTGATTAAATACACATGTATTTAATTAATTAACATGTATAGACAAATAATTTTTGACTGCAATCATCTTTATCAGAAAAGTGCAATAAATTTAAAAATTAAACAGAGAAAAATAAAAATCAGAATTCTGAAAAAAATAATATTGGAAAATGTCATCAGAATTTCTGAAAGTATCAGACCAAAAATCAGATTTTTGAAAATAATCAGAATTTCTTTAAAAAATCAGAAAATCATAATTTTGGGAGAACCAGAATTTTGAAATCAGAATTTTATAAGATATCAGAATAAAAATCAGAATTACGAAAAATCAGAATATTAAAAATATCAGAATTCTGAAAAAACCGGAGTTGTGAAAAATAAAATCAGAATAATTTTCAAAAATCAGAATAATTTTAATTTTCAGAATTTTTATAATCAGAACACCTTAAAACAATCAGAAAAATATATAAATTAACAATTCAACAAAAAAAATAATTTTCATTTATTCTCTAACACTCTCTCCTCCTCCTTCTCCCCCCTCCTCCTCCCCTTCTTCACCAGACACTAACAACTCTTCCAAAAGGTCATCCAAATCAGAATCCTCAACAGCCCCCTCAATTCTATCAAAAAATTCTCCATTTTTAAAACACACAATTGTTGGGATTGAAGTAACTTCAAACTGTTCGGCTAATGAACTTGCCCCTCCCTCCACATTGATTTTTGCTAATAAAATCTAAAAAAATAAGGGGGAATATTCTTTATTTATTTTGTTCAAATATTGGACAGACCTTGCCTCCCTGTCCTGATACTTTTGCTTCAAGTCTGGGTGCAAAGCTTTGGCAAGGGCCACACCTTAAAAAAGGAATTGTTCTGAAATTCTGTTATTTTCAGAAATTCTGTTATTTTCAGAAATTCTGTTATTTTCAGAAATTCTGTTATTTTCAGAAATTCTGATTTCTCTGAAATTCTGATTTTCCGAATTCGGGTGTTCTGATTTTATTCTAAAATACCAATCGGCGTGAAAGCAGGCAATCACTGGCTTTTCTGAGTTAAGTATAAGCTCGTCAAAACCATCGTCAGAATCAACATCAAAAATTGTTTGCTTCGATTGAGCAGAAAAACATCGTAGCGGAAGAACCTAAAAGTTAGTATGTACTTAAGTTCTGATTTTTCTGAATTTCAACTTCTGATCATTAAAATCAGAATCATAAAATTCTGATTGTTCTGATTTTTAAATTCTAATTTTGCTCTGCTTTCAAAAATTCTGATTTTGTTCTAATTCTTAAATTCTGATTTTACAAATTCTGGTTCTTAAATTTTATTTTTTAATTCTGATTTTATTCTGATTACAAATAATTCCCCCCATTAACTACCTCAAAACGTCTCAAACTTGAATAATTAACAGACTGAGTAGGCAAATAACAATTATAATTCTCCATTAATAAAGGCATTTTTGTTGGTTGTCCAAATAAAGGGGTAATAGCAGAAACTGTCCTTCTAACAAAATTAGGGAAACGAATATTTAACATTTTTTCTGAAAAAAAAACTTTTAAAAATTAGTTTAAAAAATTTAAAAAAAATATTTTTATTCAAAGTAAAAAATTCAGAATTTATCTTTAAAAAGAGAGAATCTTTCAAGTTTATTCTTCAAATATTTATCTAGAAATTATTTAATCAGTAGAAAATAGGCAAGAAATGAGCACACAAAAAAAAATAAGTAAAAATAAGGAAATTCTGATTTATCTTGAGAGAAATTCTGATTGTTTTAAAATTCTGATTTGCTAAGAAAAAATGTTTTAATCATCATCAATAACAGAAAAGAAACAGTGATTGGATAAAGATGGAGAGAGAGAGAGAGAGAAAGGTTGTATGTATCTCTTGCCCATTCCTTTTTGAAAAATCAAAAAATGATTAGATTATTCTAAATAATTTTTATTTAAAAAAACTAAATAAGAAAAAATTTGAAAATTATCTAAAAATATTTTTAAGGCTTTAGACTATTTTTTTCGTTGGCAGCCTTTGGCAAAAATTTAAAAAAAATTAATTTTCATTTTTTAAAATGTTATTGCGAATCTTCATTTTCTTCTTCATCCTCCCTCCAATTATTATTATTTATTTTAGCCAAATGTTCTTTTTTAGAACATTTTTTTGAAATTTCTTTCATTTTTGTCAATTTTTCTTCAATTTTCATTTTTTGCCAAAATGATAAAAGTAAATTTGAATATAGAGGTAAACGCATATATTTTAAATAATTTAATTTTGTTGAAGGATAAACTAATTCAAATTCACCAATTCGAGCTAATTCGTCCTCAAATTCAACTGAAAAAAATTTTTTTGGATTATATCTAGGAATCAGGGGTGTGCTAGTTAGAGACCGGAACGGGTCCGGGACCCGGTCTCCGGACCCGTTTCCCGGTTTTTTAAGCAACCGGGATGAAACCAGGAACGGGAATTCCCGGTTCTCCCGGACCGGGTCCCACCCGGTCAACTTCCACAGCCCGTTTCCCGGACCCGGTTTTTTTCAAAATTTCTATCTCTTGTGCCAGTTTCTCCCTTCGCTTTTTCTATTGTTTTGCCTTTTTTTTTAATCTGTTTCACATACTCCCGGTAAGAAAGGGACAAGTTACTAAAAAATTCCCCATCTAATTTTTAAAAAATACCCTACTTAAAATACGTAAATCAGCGCCAGTCAGAACATCACAAATATCTTCACGAATTTCCTTTAAATATTTTTAAATTTATTTTTCCAAAAAATTAAAAATCAAAACCTTATTTTCATTAAAATATTCCAAATGAGTCGCTTCTTTTTCCAAATGTTCTTCATCTTTATGAGCCTTCAAATTTCTTGTAAGGAAGTAAAGAGAGGTAAAGAAGTCTTCATCTTCATTGCTAAAAATATAAATATTGTAGAAAATCGGATCTGAGTCTGAAAAGAAAGACAATACGTCCCAGAAAATATTTTTCACGAGTCTGACCCAAATTTTTAAAAAATAATTTTTCCAAAATTTTTAAAAATTGACCCTAAGTCTGACCCGGGTTAAAAAATTTTTTTTTGCAAAATTCTCAAAAATTAGCCCTAGCGGGTTAGACCGAAATTAAAAATATATAAATATATATATAAAAATCACAACCTTACTGGAAACGGAATTCCAGCCAAAATAAGCGTGTCTTTTGCTAATGGGGCTTTTACTGCAATATCCAAAGGTGTTGAAGAATGAAGAGAAGGGCTTATATTCATCTCAATTAGCCATGGACGTAAATTGTTATCAACTAAATTTAAAAAGAAAATAAAAAAATATTTAAAAAATAACCGAGAATATCCATCCCATAAAGCTCATAACTAAAAATTTAAAAAACAATTTTTACGTTCAAATAAATTGAATTGCTTAGGTGAATATGCCCCCCCGTATACGTCCTTGGTTATGGAATCCAAAAATTCAATTAAAAATTAATAACCGAGGCGGTCTGGATCAGAACGAAATTTTCCAGAGTCCGTGTTCCAGATCCGGCTTTCACAAGAAAAATATAAGAAATAAATTTTTTGGATTTGGATTCGAGACTAAAGCCGGGTCCGGCCGGTTTATTAAAATCCAAAAATGAGTGAGAAAAAGGGGGTCTCCTATAATAGATACTTTCCTTTAAAAATAGATATTCCCTACAAAATATTTTTTAAAAAAAACCTGATAAACGGATATTTACAATGATGAGCTGCATGTGCCCTAATATGACTTTCACAAGAAATAATAGCTTTTATAGCAATTTTGTTTATTTCCTCTTTTAGATTGGCTGAATTATGCCCCAATTTATCCAAATATTTCCAAAATTGGGTCAATTTCCATTTTGGGACTACAAATTGTTGTTCCCCTCCATCTTCTGTTTGTGATGAGGTACTTGAAGTTACAGCTAATTTATTTATTGAATAATTTGTTAAATGCATAAATTGATTTGTAAATGAAGAAATTTCAGGATTGTAAGAAACACTTGCAAAACTTGAAAATTAAATAAATTTAAATAAAAGCCTATATTTTTCAAAAACTTTTAAGGATCGGATGGGCCAGGGACGGTTCAAAAATGAAAAATCGAGACGGGTTTCGGGTCAAGTTTCGGGGCGAAAACAGTCAGGTATCAGTTCTTGAGTAACCCGATACATCCCTGATGTGGTTAAAAAAATTTAGATGGTTCCTTCAAAAAAACCAAAACTATATATGAGGAAACAAAAGTCATCCGCAAGTCATATTCTACTTTTAATCTTCTTCAAATATTTTTTAAAAGAAAATAAAGAGAATATTTTCGAGTACTAGGATTTGTATTTCCAAAATAATCCCACATCTTTATTGATAAATAGTATGACTTGCGGATAAAACTTGCGGACTTTTGAGAGTCTAATTTTTCAGACTAAAATTTATAAAAATTTCCCATTGTTCCTCTTCCAAAATATGCATCAAACAACTTCAAAACCCCCCCCCCCCCCCAAATTCCTTCTTTCACCAAAAAAACCTACCCAAGCCTTTTCCTAAAAAATATTACCCCAAAAAAAACTAACCGAACTAGTCCCTCTTTGTAAATATAAATACGTAAAGGATCATAACTTGTAACATAAACATAAATTCTCAGATCAAATTTTGAATCATTTATTAAAAAAGGGCTTTCAATATAACTAAAAAATAAAATTTTTTAAAAATTCAAACAAAAATTAAACTGTTGGGCGACCAAAGAAGTTTTTTCAGGCACCATATTAAAACGTGAAACGATATTTATTCCTGTTCCTCTTGCTGAAGCTGGCTAAAAATTTACAATAAATTAGAGGGTTGATTTCGTGTTAAATAACAGGAAACCAGCTCTATCAGAAGCCAATATCTAATATATCGGGTCGAAAGAAAAGTTCGGATAATCCGTGACATCCCTGTTACACAAGTCCATGTAAAACAGCCCCGAGATCCAGGGATGTCATGGCGTATCCTAAACACGAGATCTGAACTGCGATTCGAAAAAAACTTTGAAAACCCGATCCGAACACAAAGCGTGCCATTAAAATAAACCCAAAGCCTAAAAGCATAATTTCTTATCATAAAAGTTAAAGAGGACCAATTATAAAATTAAAAAAAAACTTGAAAAATTTACAGGTTTCAAAATAACGTGTCGAACAGCAGCCTTCATTGACAAATAAACCCTGAGCCTTTTAATGTCTTTAGGCAAAATATAAGTATAAGGCATTATACAAAATTCATCATCTAGAAAGCGCTGCATCATGTCAAATAAGTGTAACCAAAGTCTGTCTTTACGTCCAAGATGGAAGGCGCCGGGGAAGTGATTGACCTGAAAATTTTTGGTTAAAATTAAGTGAAGTTGAAAGAGGTGAGTGGAGACAAAAAATAGGTCGACATTAGAGAGCGAGCTGGATTTGGACCAAGGCCTGGAGTTTTCCTATTCTCAGAGTACAGGCCTAGACATTTTTTGAACTTCTGGGTTTTTCCTGGACTACAGGCCCAGGATCCGGCCCAGGTCGATAAATCAAACCCAGAGACAAAAAAACAGGCCCAAGCTAATCTCAATCTCCGAAAATCTGAACTCTGTCGTAAATTTTTTAGTTAATATCAGCTTTTCTAAGCTCACAGAGTCATCGCATCAGTGCGAATTTGATATTTATTTTGTCAATGGTGCCGAAAAAAATATCGAATTCGTCTGACAATAAAAGCCGCTTTAATGTAAGAATTGACTGAAAAAGCTTAGGTTCAACGTCCAAGACTCTTATTACCCAATAATATGTCCCAGAGAATTAAATATAAAATACCACAAACTTTTTGACAAGGCTTTAAAGTTTGATATTGAGCTGATTTTAAATGCCTTCCCCAATATCCAAACCAAAATTGATCCTCTTCGACTAATTTGAAATGGCTTGCGAGTAAACTAAAAACATAAAAACCTTGCAGAAAAATTGAAGAAAAAAACCTGTGACGTACAACCAAAGCTAATAATGAATTGTTGCACCAGGTAAGTTGTTGAGTATAATTATGAGGTTTTGCAACTATAAAATTAACTTATTTTATTTTTGCCGACAAACAAAAAATTGCGGACAGGATTTTCAACCCTTTTTAACTCGCGGACAAATATTAGAACGTTTTCCTATTTTTGCGGACAACAAAAAATTTGCGGGCAGACAAAAAAACTTGCGGATAGACTTTTAAAACGTTTTCAACTTTTGCGACAACTAAAAAAACTAGCGGACAAACAAAAAAACTACGGATAGGCTAACAAAACGTTCTCAACTTTTGCGGGCGGACGGGAAAATTCGGGACAGAATTTTGCGGACATCCATACTTCTCTAACCTTCCTTAAAAATATGTCCGCAAGTTTTTCGTTTATCCGCAAAAAAAACAAAAAAAATAAAGAAAAGAAACCTTTAGTTCCCTTAACATAAAAGAGTATTGTTGGAGGCACATTATCAAAAAGACTAGCACGAAGAAAAGGTTGAACATCATTAGATTGTGAAAATAAATATTTAAAATCAGTTTTTTCAGTAAAATTTTGATTTGTCGACTTTGTCGTTTTTGTAGAAGTTAATGAAGTCATTTTATTTCAAATTACATACAGGCTAAACAAAAAAAAGTTCCTTCGTCTCAACAAAAATGATTAGAATCGTCGAGATAAAAATAAGTAAATCAACTGAAAGACGTGTGTCGATTTGTCAAATCATTCCCTTCTTTACATTTTCTTTCCTTTTTAACACTTTGACATTCTCTCTGAAAATTCCGCGTTATTTCAAAATTTATTTTTCTCTGTCTCAACTTTCTCTTTTCAACTTTAAGTTCTCATCTTTACACTTTTCTATATTCTGCCAAATCCACATTCTGCCAATAAGGCTAAAAACTTACGTTTTGTCAATAAGGTTATGTTGGCAAAACGCAAGTTTTAGGCCTTATTGGCAAGATATGTTTTGGCAGAATATGTTTTCACGAATCTCTGAATCCTTAATGAAGCGGATTCTTTTTATTTGAAAATCAAAGTCTCTTCAGGATTTTCCAAATCCATTTATTCCGAGACAATTCTTTTCTTTTCCCTTTCTTGCCCTTCAACCCTTCTCCAAATAAATTCATTTTAAGCATTTGTTGATGATCATTTTCCCCAGCTTTATTCACCTCTAAACAGCAGCAAAGCCTTTAGGGTTCGATTGCTTTCCTTTCTCTTCTCTTTGGCCATCAAGGCAATAATGTAGTTTGCTTGCTGCTGCTGTAGTTGATATCCCCTCATCACTTTCTTCTTCTTCTTTTTGCCTGCCACAGACTTTCTTTCTCTACCCTCTCCATCCATGTCCTCATATTTCACCAATGCCACATTTTGCCAATAAGGCTAAAAACCCACATTTTGTCAACAGTCATATTGTCAAAACATAAATTTTTAGCCTTATTGGCAAAATGTGGTATTGATAAAATAAGGGAGAGCCCTCTCCATCATGAGGACACCACCAACAAACTCATGTGTGTCAGTAGACGACGAGCAGTTCTTTCTTTTTCCTTTTCTCCCATTCATTTCTTCCTTCTTTTTGCCCGTTGTCATCAGCGCCTCCATCCATCGAGCGACGACGACATTGTCGGCCTTGCTCGACAGCCACCACCACACCAAACGAGAAGAACTCTTTCCTCTCTCCCAGCTGCTGCTAAAAATATAGCCTTCTTCCTTTCATTTGCCTTGTGCTTTCCTTCTCCCATTTTTGCCTTCATCATCAACAACGACAGCAGCCAACCAACCAACATATAAACGCTCAACAGCAACAGCCTTCTTGCTGTGCTGCCTTTCTTCCACACACAACAGCTAGCAAGTAGTAGTAGTCCTCCACCTCCAACCAACCAACCATTTCCTACTTGCTACTCTACCAAAAACTACATAGACATTTATATATTGCTGCTTGCCACTCTCCTCCATCTTTTCTAGAAGAAAAATATTTTTTTTCTTCAACTACGACAAGGTTTTCTGGTTGGTTACCAGTAAAATTGTCATTTATGTATCGCAATTTTCAGTTCTCGCGAACTTCCTCTATATTTTCAGCTCTACTTATTTCGGGTTATGGTACATACGTACAATACGGGACCATAGGACCATCTAAAATAGGACCATAAATAGGAAAATAGGACCACCATAGGACCATCTAAAATGCGGAGCATTGGATCTTTTTGGGTGATTTTGTGTTGGAGGCAAATATAGAAAGGCATTTCGGGAGACAATTTTACCTTTCTACCTTTCTTTCTACCTTCCTAAAAAGCTCCTCGATTTCCCTTATTTTTTTATTTTCAGAGAATAAATGAAAACTTGTCAAATTTGTCCCAGTCAGGGACTTGAAGCTACTCATTTTGAAAACGGAAAACAATTACGAGAACACTTGATTGAGGCAATTTTTTAAAAATAAATGACAAAATATCCCACTTTTCTTTTTTACTCTAGAATCACTCAAAAATCGTCGCTCAAACTTTTTTAACGCCCAAAGTTAACGACAAAATACATTTATGGCTTTTGGTGAGTTAAAAAAAATTTTTTTTAATTTCTGGAAAATTTTTTTTATTTTTTTGAACAGGCCAGCGTGGATTATTCAACACAGAACACTTCAAATGACACAAACATTCACCCGAATAAGGTAGAATTTTAATTAATTTTGTGGTAGTTTCCGAAAGATCACTACTAAATTACTGCTTTTTCTAGTGGTGATCTTATGGGTAGTCAAATTAATTAAATAGATTTCCAAAAGATCACCACTAGATTGTTTTCTAGACAGTGGTGATCTTTTGGGTAGGCAATGATTTTTGTGTTTTTGATATTTTGAGGAGATGATCTTGGTACTTTTCGGTTTTGCCACACCCCACCCATATATTCGCAGGATCTTATTTCTATTTTTCCTTAATTTTTACAGAAAGGTCAGTCTTCTTTCTTCCTCAACTTCACAATGGAAAGAAAAATTTAATCTTTTCTTTGTTAATGTCTCTTTGAACATGCCACAGGGAAAATTGAGTGAAATTGAGCAAGAAAGAAGACTGACCTTTCTGTAAAAATTAAGGAAAAATAGAAATAAGATCCTGCGAATATATGGGTGGGGTGTGGCAAAACCGAAAAGTACCGTGATCTTTTGGGTGGGGGGAATTTTTATGATTTTAAAAAAATTTTTAAAAATTCTCCACAGTTTTTTAGTTAATAAAAAAATTTTTTATAGCAAAATGCAGAGTTATTCAATGTCGAAAACACCAAAACCAAAGACCAACAGAATGGTGACGCATTAATGTTACTCAAAGGCTTCTTGGAATCTGTTGCTGAAAATAATGATGGTGGAGAGGGGCAAAAACAATTTTGTGAGGAGGAAAGAGGGGAGGAAGAAATGAAAGAAGAGGTGAATGCTGAGGTAGAAGGGGGAGAAGAGGAAGGAAAATTACAAGAAGAAGAGCCAACCACTTCTAATAATATTTTAGTTGCTAGTGGAGAAGAGGAACAACAACAGCAGGCAACTGACGAGGTAAAAATTTCTTCTCATTTTCCCCTTATTATTCCCTTTATATATGGATGGCTTCTTTCCTCAGTCCTATGATTCCATTAGAAAATTAAAATGACCAAAATGGTCAGTGGCATCTGGTCATTGACCATTCTGTCAACAACTGAAAATGGGATTCCATTTTGAAATCTAAACGACAAGATGGTTGGTGACAATTGGTCAGTGATATGTGATTTCTGACAATTGGTCACCGACCACTTGGTCGCTGACTCAAAATGCAATATCCATAATTTTTTTTCTCTTTTTCAGCTTGATTTTTTCGCTCCCCTCAAATCCTTGTTACTTTCTTCAACGTTAGATTCAGCTCAAGGAAGTGGCACCTCAACACCTTCACGTGCTGCAGTTGTAGATTCTAAGGCTATAAGAAAAGCTCATTGTCAAGTAAATTTTTTTGATAAGAAAAACGGATTTTTTAAAAATTCTAATTTTTAGGTATGCGATTTGGATATTTGTTCTACAGCACGTCAACGGCATGTATATATGGTGCATTTGAAGAAGAAGGTTTTGATTTATTTTTAGTTATAGGGTGGGTTCGAGTCTTCTTTCATTTTTTATAGATTTTTTTTGACTCGAAACAAGTCATTTTTACAGGAGCAGGCCAACGTACCGCGAGCCCAACGTACCGCAGAGCTATAACCTCTTTCAGAGTGGTCGGATCCGGGACGTCTTGGTATGGTTCGATGCGTCTTGACGAGCTGAATCGAACCATATCAAGGCGTCCCGGATTCGACAAGTTTGAACGAAGTTATAGCTCTGCGGTACGTTGGCCTCGCGGTACGTTGGGGCTTACCCATTTTTACTTATTAAGAAATTTTCTATGTTTACTTTAGTCGAAATTTTTTTGACCCTTAATGTCTATAACCAATAAACAATGGGGTGGTCAAGTGGTTAACGATTCCGTCTGGCGTGGGAGAGGGTGGATGGTTCGAGTCCTCCTGCCTCCTTTTTCTTTATTCAAGTCTATAAATTTGTTTTTTGGCACTCAATTCATTTTCGCTTATTTTTACAAATTTTCTAGAATTTTTTGGGGCCTTAATCAAAACCTATAATCAAAAAAAAAAAATAAAAAAATTTTAATAATAAATTTTCGCTTATTTCTAGGACCTATTCAAATGTAGACTATGTGAATATACAAATTCAAATTCATTATGGGAAGTTCAGAAACACACACGGATGCAGCATTGTATTTTTTATTAAAAATTTTTTTATTTAATTTTTATTTTTTAGCCTCCGATATAAGGCCTATCAGTCAGGAAGAGAAGCACAAATTGGAGATACAGGTTAATTTATTTGTTCAGTTTTTTGGACTAAAAATAGGGTGGAGGGGAGTTTTAGGAGCGAGAGCCTTCTCTGCTGGTTTCCCGAACAGTATGTCAGTTGACCAATTGAGGGATTTAAAGAGATTAGTGGTAATTAAGAAGTTATATAGAGGGATTTGGTGGAATAAGAGGGATAGGTATCTCGGGATTTTGGAGTATTAAGAGTGATAATTTGGGGTTTAATACGGTTATCTGGGAATTTCCTTGAATTAAGAATGATATATTGTGATTTGGAGGGTTTAAAGAAGGGATATCAGGGGATTTTCATGGATAAAGGTGGATTTGAGGCGTATAGGCTAATTTGAGGGATTAACAGAGGCTGACTGATTCACTGACCTACACGCCCTGTCATTTTTAAATTAATTCTATTAATTTCTGTTCAGATGTGGGGTCATCTTTGCTTTCCCGAATGGAAACAAAAGCCTCAAAAAAGAAAATATCAGACAGAGGAGGAATTAACTGAAGTAAAGGAAGAAGCCAAGAAAGAGGAGGTTGAAGGGCCTGCCTTTCAAAAAAGAAAAATGAAAAAGGAGGAAAAATTGGAAGAGCCTGAGGAAGATAAGGAAGAAGAAGATGATGGAGGGAGAGAATCCACAATAACAACAACAAGTGCTGGAGGGGATGTGGAGGGAAGCAGTAATGATGTAAATGATCGTTTATGTCATCTATGCATGTTTGTTTTTAATTTTTGGATTTTTAAAAATTAAATTTAATAGGGAGGAATCAAAATATCCTGGCAGACACATTGCTCAACGCCATTTAAATCAACCTCTTTATGAATGCCCTGTTTGTTTTAAATTTGGAAGTTATGAAAGTTGCACTGTTGTAAAGGTTTTAGTTTTTCTAATATTATTGTTAAACGTTATGTCACGTGTTCTCCTGACTTTTTTCCGTTCCGAAATCCGGTCCTATTTTTTTCCGGCCCGTGGCATCCATGGTGTGGAATGTAAATGCTACCAAAACGCGTAGTTAGAGGTTTAAGATCTCTAAAAGTAGGCTATAAATTGGGAAAACGCATGAGATAATGGTGAGTTAATGTTGACTATAAAGTCCAAAAGAAAGTAGGGGAAACAACTTAATCAGTTGCTTTAGTTTTTATGTCGATCAGCATCTATATTATTAAATAGGCTGGTCCCAATCTATTTAACTATAGCTTTAACTTTCACAAGATCCCGAATCCACTTCCTTATTCTCCCCCTTCCTTTTATTTTTATTCTATTCCAAATTTTAAAATATCTTTTTTTAAGCACATTAAAAAAGTACACCCAGAAGCTTCAGATTTTACACCAATCAGCAATTTGGAAAAATATGCTGATCAGATTCGTGATTTACAGGTTTTTTTAACTCTAAAAATTAAAAAAAAATTTTCGTTAAAGGCTCGTTGTTTTCCCAACAGACAAATGAAGTTAGTTCGCCCTCTAAACGCTATAGGGAAAAGTAGGCCACGTGAACGGCATCATTGTGGAATGTGTGGCGCGGATGTAGCTCAATCCGATAGGCAAAGACATGTTTACCACAAACATTTGAGGAAGGGAAAGGTTTTGAAATTTTTTTGAAATTTCTAAAAAATAAAAAAAAATTTTTTTCAAAGATTTTTGAATGCCCTCTATGCGAGTTCTCTTCAAATTATGACATACATAGAGTCAAATGGCATATAAAGTAAGGACAATTTTAATTAAATATATTGGGGGTATATTTTTATTTTTTTTTGAAGATTATCTCAGAAAATATTTTTTGTTGGGTTCTGAAAAACTCAGAATTTTCAAAAATCAGAATTGGTTCCTCCTTTGAACACATTATTGGGACAAAGACCGGGCAAATTCTAGCAAAATCAGAACCTTCAGAAAAAAATCAGAACCTTCAGAAAAAATCAGAATTTATTTTCAATTCTGCGAAAAATCAGAATTTCTGAATAAATTCTGGCAGAAAAAAACCAAAACCGCTGGAAAAAAATCAGAAATTCTGATTTGATTAAAAATCAGAATTCTAAGAACCCTTAGACCATTCCTATTTTCCGCTCTCTATTTTATCTTCATTTCCAGATGGGATCACAAAGATTTTGTAGCTAACAGCAACGGTTTTTCCCCTCTTGAACCCATCTCACACGAAGCACGTTTTCGAGATGAAATTGATGCAACAAATGAAAAATGTTTTCCTGGTTGGCAACGTAAAAGGCACATTTCTTCTCCAGAAGGTGAAGATTTTAAAGAAGAAAAAGGAGGAAATGAAGAAAAAATGGGGGAAGGAGAAGAGGGGGAAGCGACAGACTTTGAATTAATGCAAAAAGCATTAAAAACTATGGCTGAACTTTTTCAACAACAACAAAAAGGGCAGGAAGGAAAAGGTGGAGGAGGAGGAAATTTAATGCCGGAATCTTCTAATGCTTTGGATTGGACTTGTAGGGTAACGAAAAAAAATTTTTTTTTGAATTAATTAAATGATTAAGAGGAGGGGTGGGTGGGTGAGGAAAAAGTTATAATACCTTTAAGTGGGAATAAAGGGGAATAGGAATTGTTTTTTGTCTTTTGATAAGGGTTGAGAGGCTAAGGGGATTGACTGATCAACCAACAACATTTTAATAGTCGTCTAGATCCCCAGTCCACAAATTTTTAAATAATAATTTTTTCTTTTCACACTTTTTTCTTTTCTGCAGAGCACTCACTTTCAACTATTTAAATTTTTTAATAAATTTTTTCTTATTTTTTCAGCTTTGCTGGGTAGCTCTCAGACCAGGCACAAACTTGTTAAGACATGTAGCTAAAGATCATTTAAATTTGCCACTCTATCAATGCCCTATCTGTGAAAATCATGGGGCTCATAGTGCTTATGAAGGTTTTTTTTTACTTTTATTCCTCACTTATCTCTTGTCTCTTACCGGTTTTTTGCCGTCCCAATTTAACCAGAATCGTGTATATCCACGGTTAATGTGATGGTGCCTACTATATCCGGGACATCAAATTTGGCCGGAACCGGAACTGAGGGACCGGGACCTAAACCAAAAAATCCCAGAACTTCCGGCCTACCTGAACCGGAAGTTCCGGCAAAGCTCAATATAGGTACTAGTAGGTGGTCTTGGTAGTGGTTTTCCCTATAACCCACTCAATTCACATTTTTATTTTTCTTGTATCCATAGAAGGGTGAACCGGGTTGAGAAAGAAGTGAGTTTTATAGACTTTTTTTTACTCTAAAAAAATCTTTAAAAATTCCTCTAATTTTTCAAGTTCGTTCACATATGTTACGTTCACACAATGCAGATACAAGTTTAGAACCCCTTAGCAGTTTAGAAGAAAATATTGAAGAAATTGAAAATATTTGGAAACAATGCTTTCCCCATAAAGATTTTAAAGCTGGTGGAGGGGAAAAGGCTTTGATGGTTTTGGAAAATGATAAAAATTTTTTGGATGAAGCTAAAGTTAGATGTAAAGAATGTTGGCAGGAAATGAAAACTGAGGATAGACAGGTTTTTATTTCAAATTTTTGGAAGGATTTTTTTTTAACTGTTCCCAGGGGAAGCCATAGTGACACGACATTTGCAAAAATTTCCTTTTTTTGCGGACTCTTCCTTTGTTGAGAATTTTGATTTCCTGCATTTTTTATATCGTTCATTGGCATCTGATATCGACATAGAAACCAGGCTTAAGACCCAAGACATTGTATTGGCACGTACCCAAAAATCCTTAAGTTACTGCAAAAGTTTGTTTAGGTGGCTGGGAGCTTATGAGTTAACCAGAGACTGCTGTCTTCCCCTTACCCTCTAAAAAAATTTTTCTTCAAAATAATTCTTAATAAAAATACAGATCCACGTTTACCGCCATCATTTACGAGAACCTCGTTTATATGAATGCCCAATTTGTGATTTTTCTCATTATGCGTGTTCCTCTGATGTTCGAAATCATATTTTGAGAGCACACAAGAATCAATCTGAAATGATGCCTAGAGCCAATCTGCTTAGATTTTCTAAAGAAATTGCTGAATGGAATGAACGTTGCTTTCCTGGATGGTTTGAAAATTGAAATAAAAATTTTTTACAAAATTTAAAAAAAAATTAAAATTTTTGCGGACAAAAAAGTTTGTCCGCAAAAAAGTTTTTTTGTCCGCAAAAAATTTTTTTGGGAATTTTCTAGAGGAAATTAAAAAAATTTTTTTAAACTAATAAAAAAATACTTTTTAAAGGATAAATCGCCGACTTCCAGCTAGTTTAATTGAGGATTTTAATAGCTGCCGTCTTTGTGGAATGGATGTTAGACAAACTTCTAGGTTTATTTAATTTTGAATTAATTAAGGTGAGGGGTGTGTCCGTGTTAATTGTAAGCTAAAACGCGAAACAGACAAGACACAGAACGACAAAACACTTTCCGGAAATTTAAAAATTTTCTGATTTAGAAAAGAGTCTGATGTGAACTGTGTTTTGCAGGCCTGTGTTTTTAAATCCCTCGTTTTGCCACTCACTCGTGTGGTGCAGTTGGTAGTCGTTTTGATTCCCTCCCGTATGGGGTGACGGTTCGAATCCAACTTTGCGGAATCTTTTTCATTCACTTCCAAAAACATCTTTTTTAGAAAATTTGAAGTTTTTTTTGCGTTTTATTTCTAATACTGATCCATAATTTAACTTTTAAAAATTTAATTAGGCACATTGCTGAACAACATTTACACATTCCTTTACATCAATGCCCTCTTTGTGAATATGGCGCTGCTGAAGCTAGACTAGTTCAGAGACATATGCGAAATAATCATACGTTGACGGAGTGCGAGGTTTTTTAATTTTAGAAATTTTTTTCAAACCTTTTTTCAATTTTCAGGGACTAGAACCAATCGCCAACGTTGAAAAACGTCGAAGTGAATTTTCTGAATTACACAATCAATGCTTTCCTGGAAGGCCTAAACGTTTATCTAATATTACAATTGCTGATGAAAGTAGAAGAGCAAAGTGTAGAGGCTGTGGAATGACTATAAGGTATACTAAAAAATTTTGTTGGGGTGACATTTTGTCCCTGTGACATTTTGTTCAATTTGCAAATGTGGGGGGTTTTTGCGGACAAAAATGTTTCATCTGAAATTTTTTTGTCCGCAAGGTTTATTTGCAAAAATTTTTTTGTCCGCAAAAAAATAATTTTTTAATTTTCCAGTAAAAAGCGTCGTTTAATTCATTTATTGGAAAAACATTTAAAAAAGCCAATATATAAATGTAAATATTGTTTATTCTCTTCAACACATGAACGCTTAGCTGTTGAAGCACATCAAAAAGAAAAACATTTAAAGCAACAAATAAATATTATTTCAAATTTGAGTAAACACAAAAATGAAATGAAGAGATTGGCACAAGAATGTTTTAATGAATTTAATTTGAAACTTGAAGATTAGAAGAGGAGAGGAATTTTTTTACAAAATTTGAGAAAATTTTAATTTTTGAGGACAAAAAAATTTTGTCCGCAAAAAATTTTTTTTTTAATTTTCGCTTCATTCTTCTCTCTCTATAAAGAAGAAACCCTTATATTTTATTGACCCCGTTACAGTTGATCCTCACTTTAAGATACCCCCCCCCCCAATATTGGATACACCTCTATTTAATGTACGTTTAATTTGGCCATTGGGTGGAATTGGCCTAAGCGATACCCTCTATTTAAGCTACACCTCATTATAAGATACCCCCAAAACTGAATGCACCTCTATTTAAGATACGCTTTCTAAAGTCTGTTGACTACTTGGTGAGGAAGCTTATTAAATGGTACCTCTAATTTAAGTACCCCTCATTATAAGGGGTACGATTCTTGTCAGCCCAAAGGGTGTATTTATATAAGTGAGGTTCAACTGTATTTCCTCTAAAAATATTGCCAAAAAAGGAAAAGAATTTATATATTTCCAAGCCTTAAAATGTGCTGTATCAAAAACTTGTTTTTTTGTCAACACTCACATATGAATATTAAATATTTTTTGCTATCAAAAAAAAATAAAAACGTTTGAAATTATTTTTAATTTTAATATGCCCCCCCCCATTTTATGTCCTTCAAACAAAAATTTTTTGGCCTCTTACCAGTTATTCTTCAGACAAATCTAAATGTATGAGATCGTGATACGACATTTGGGGATCAGACTTTTAAAAAAAAAAATTTATGAATTGGCCAAATTTATGAATTGGCCAATTAAAAAAATGCAAATTGTAGGGCAAAAAATATTAATGCTAATTTAGCCAAGGGTAGTGACTAAGGAGGCAGTGACTACCATGGAGGACCGAGATACAGGTCCTCGAAAATCTAAAAACTATAGGGAGTAAGACTTTAAAAATTTTCAAGCATTAAAACTAGTAAGCGGAACCGGACCGGATCCGGCCGGATTTTTCCGGAGTCCGGGTCCCAAATCCGGGTTTTTTCGCGATCTCCGAATTTTTTTCCGGACCGGATTAATCCAGAAAAATCCGGCCGGATCCGGTCCGGCTCAAGTTGCAAATCCGGATCCGAATCCGGAAAATCTATTTTTCCGCTCACTACTTAAAACAGATATCCTCTCTCCTATTTAAATTCCCTTTTGAAAAAACTTAATTTTACTGCGGTTTAATTTACCCCAAGAAAACTACAAATCTCCAAAAATATTTATTTATTTTCTCGTTATTTTCTTAAATTTTTTCTTCATTTTTACTAATCTTGACACTGATTTAATCTCGTTAATCGTTTCCTTTTGGCATTTTTCTTTTTAACTTCTATCCGTTTTGCATTCCAGCGATTATTTTCTGTGCACATATTTTATGGGGAATTGAAGACTATGGTTTGGTTGTGCGCCATAAAAATTTTTTCAGAACGCCAAAAACGCAAAAATTGGGATCAAATGTCTCTTAGTGTTTTTCTCGCTCAGAATACTCCCTAAAATAATTTTTAAATTTTTTCAGTCAAAAAATCTCAAAAAGGCCCAAAATGCCAAACAAAACAAGCCTCAACAAAAACGCCAGAAATTTTTGCGCACACTAAATAATCAATTTCTCTCTGTGTGTGTCTGCGCAGCGCGAGATTGGCGGGGGAAAGGAGGATTTCTCTCTCTCTCTCAAAGAAAAACCCAAAAAGAAGGCATATTTTTCGTAGAATTTTTGGAGCAAAAAAAGGAAGTGATGAACAAACGTGTGAGAAGAAGTAAAAGACAAAATATGTGTCAATTGTGTCGAATTCCTGTGGCGAAAAGAGCAATTGAAGAAGAAAAAGAGAAGAGAATTTTTATTTTTGATCTTTTTCCTTGTTTGTATTTTTAGTTTATTTTAATTATTTTGGGAATATTTTGAGACTTCTTTTAACTTTGTTGGCTATTGGATAGGAGGGGCACTTTTGAGATCGTACTGTAGCAAAACAAATAGAGCCAATACACAATTAGGTTTTGCAAGAGGCTGGGGTAGGCCAAGAGATTCCAACACAATTGGCCAAGGGATTTACCACCAACAAATTAAAGCCCAACAAATAATAATAAGTTTATTTCACACAAATAAAATAGTCCAACAAATAGATTAATGATAAGGCCACAAGAACCAGAGCTATAAAACCAACAGAAGCAAGCCAAACAGAATGAGCGTGAGAAGCTAAGGGGGTTTTGGAGGGGGAGATTATATAGGCCAGAAAAATAGGCGGGTAGACAAAGTTAAAGGTAAACAACATTCCAAAAGTGGGCAAAAATATAAGTTAATGAATGGTGGCTGGTACATAAAAAAGGGAATTAAACAGATGCGCTTAGTTAATATAATAGAATGAATTTTAAATACACAAGAGAGGAAAGTTTTAGTTTAGATTTAGACAAAAGCGGGACAAATTCAATAGAAAGAATTTTAGCTAAATTACAAAAATAAACTTTAAACTATTTATGATTAAGCACTGGTCGCAGTCCGCGACACGTACCTCATAAGTTATGAACTCAAGGGTGTATCTTATAGTGAGGTTCGATTGTTCTGATCTCTCAAGACATCCACAGCCCAAAAATAGTTCAGAATTCAACAACCTAAAATCAGACAAAACGCACACAACCGAAAATTTGTACAAAACGTCCATACCCAACAAATCGTACAAAATGCCAAACACACCCACACACCCAAAATTCACTCAAATTGTTAAAAAACTATTTAACCCCATCCCTTTTGTATTTGTTTTGAACATTTTACACATCCCCATCTTTTCCCGCAATTTTCCTTTCAATATTTTTAGAGTAAAAACTTGGCCAGCCACACAACTTTTCTTTTTTAGGGGCGCGTCTTCACTCCATTTTTGGTCTACCTACTCATCACCTTTCCTCTCTCCCAGTCACAACCAATTCATCATCAAACAGATTAATCGATTCTCGCCTTTAAATTCCTGCGCGATCTTCTTCTCCCCTCCAAAAATATTTTCTCCCTCCCCCTTTCAACAAATTCCATCATTATTAGTACTTGACCCATTAATTCTCTCATTAAACTTTATAAATCATTTACATATTCGTCTAGTATCCCTTCAAAATTTTTATCATTCAAAACGGCTCAAAAATAGACAAAATGCCAGCCTAAAATGTAAACGCAAAAAACGCCAAAAATTTTGCGCACACTAAAATTCATACCAAGTCGAGATCTCGAAAAAAACCGAGGTTATCGAGATTGGGATTTTTCGAAACTATCGATTTTCGATTCTCGTACGACTCTCCTAGTCCGGTCTTGGATATGCAATTTATCCAAGATCCTTTCTTAACTTTGCTGTGCGCAAAAAATTTTTTAACGCCAAAAATAGATACCGTATTTTCTTGAATAACCAACCAGGGTAAAATTAATTTTTCAACTTCTTGCCTGAGGGGGAGAAATTAATCGAGAGGCTTTTGGCTACTTAAAGCTTGATACCCTTAGGGTACCTATCTATTTTCCCCCTAATTTTTAAAAATATTTTTAGTTCCTAACTTATTAGTTATTTTCTCTATATTTTCCCCTTACTTTTTCCCAATAAATTAATTAAAAATTTAAATGGGCACATTGGGAGGCACTTCCGCTGCTTCAGGTGGTGGTGGTAGCCCTCCAACTCCTTTGTGCCGCTGTAGAGTTTTATATATTGGGTGTGCTGTTCCCACTGTTACAAAAGATGGATTACAGGTAAAAGAATTTTAACAAGAATTAAATGAATTTCCCTTCAGGGCATTCAACAACCTTTGCGAGAACGATATCCAGCCAGTGAAAGTCCAGAAGCTAGAGGAATCGATTCTTGGTAAATATAGTTAAGAAACTTAAAATCCTAACTCATACCTCAAGTCCAAACTCGAATAACAAGAATTAACAATATCGGACTCTAATGACCCCGCCCTCTAAAATCCAGACGCCAATGACTCTCCACATCAAGTTCGGACTCAACTAACAGAAATTGAGAGCTTCAGACTCTAATGACATCAAATTAAAAACCAGACTCTAATAGCCCTACAGTAGAGTCAGACTTTATTACACCCGTTCTATTTTTAGACTCTAATTGCACTAATCTAATAAGGTTAAAATTTGGTCATTTCACCATTAAAGGAAATTTTTGACGTTTTGCCACAAAGTGATAATTTGACACTTCGTCACAAGCGAAAATTCATTAAAGCTCTGACTCTAATATCACACCGGGTGAAATTAAACAAGATTTCAATCGAAATGTAAAAGGGGTTTCAGACTCTAGTGTCCCACACCCTAATATTCCACCTATTAACAAATAAACACCCAGACTCTAATGTCCTTAAAATTAATCACTCGAAAAATCTCCCTCATTTTTCCCCTCAAGGCTTTCCGTTTGGTACAATGGACTCTTATTAGAATATGTGGATGGAGATAAGAGAACAGACAGTGCATTCTTTGCAATAAATTCATTACATTATTGTGCTGCTGTTCGTTATGTTAATATGGGGGGATTTGCTGTAGAAGGTGGTGGTGAAAGATTTATCCCGTTAGACTCGCCATTTGCGCTAACTGATTCTCCACATCCCCCAATATTTGCTGCTATCTTTCGACGCACTACGGGGGTCAAGGTCGATTTAATTACTTTTTTTTTGCAGAAAATTTTTATTTGACCGAATTGTTTTGTGCCCAAAAAACGCAAAAGTTGACCATTTCGTCACTAAGGGATAATCTGGTCATTTCGTCACTGAGGGAAAATTTGCCATTTCGTCACCAAGGGAAAATGTGGACATTTCGTCACCAAGGGAAAATTTGGACATTTTGCCACCAAGGGAAAATTTGGTCATTACGTCACCATGAACAAAACTTACCAAAAAAATATTTTAAAGGTTTTGGAATGCCATGGATTTGTTTGCACAAACGAAAAGGCAGCAAATGCCCTCGTTCGTTGCTGTTTTCATGCTTACGCAGATACAGTAAACTCTAAAGAAAATTTTCTTTGAAAACTAAATTTTTTAAGATGTATTTAAAATTGGATGAAAAAATGCCCTCACCGGGAGGTTTAAAAAGTATAAGAGAACCACCACCCCAACAACAACAAATACAAAGCAGAAGTGGCACTCCTAGCAGTGAACCAAACTTTAGCGAACAAGAAAATGGTAGTGGAATACCCCCACCACCAGGGCCGTCAGTAATAGTTGAAGGAACACAAGAATGGAATGATAGGGCAATAAGTCAAAAAACTTGGAAACGAAGACAGCAATCTGGGGAATATGATGGAAGCAGTCTAAATTCAAGTTTGATTAAAAAGGGAGGTGTAAGTGGAGGTGTTTATAGTAGAGAAAGACAACAACAACATGAAGGGGGTATTTTAGTACCTTACAGAGAGAATGGAAATGGTGTTGCTAATAACAACTTTAATAATGCTAGACGAACAACAAGTCATACAGGTAGAGAAAACAAAGTTTATAAAACAAGTTTTGGTATAAAAAAACAAAGTTAGTAAAACTTGTTTTACAAAAAGTTGTAAAACATGATAAAACTTTTTTGTAGAAACATTAGGTTTAGGTATAAAAAAACAAAGTTTGTAAAACTTGTTTTACAAAAAGTTGTAAAACATGATAAAACTTTTTTGTAGAAACATTAGGTTTAGGTATAAAAAAACAAAGTTTGTAAAACTTGTTTTACAAAAACGTATGAAAAATAAGTTGCAACTTGTTCGTAGAAACATTAGGAAAATAATGTTTGTAAAACATTGTAAAACAATGTTTGTTGTTTTGAGATAAGAAAAACAATGTTTGTAAAACAAGTTTTAAGAAATAAGTTTGGGAAACAAGTTTTACAAAACAGTTTATAAAATAAGTTTAATTTGTAAAACAAGTTGTATTTTAAAGAAGTTTCAAAACAGGTTAAGTTTGCAAAAAACTAAGTTTGTAAAACAAGTTTTATAATAAATAAGACAGGTTAAAAATAGTTTTAAGGTTACAAAAAAAAGTTTAACTTTACAGAATTACGCCCGCCTGTTGGACAACTATCAGCCGCAGACCATTTTGAACAATTTGGACATCGTCCCCCTATGCCAAATCCTTTCATGTTTGGAGGGCCAATGTCTTCTCCACCACCACCTCCTCCTCATCCAGGCCTTGTATTTATACCGCCAGGATTAGCACCACAACCGCCTGGACATTTCTTTCGCCAACCACCACCACCACCAATGCATCACCACCACTCTCCTCCTCATTTCTTCCCTCCTAGGCCACCTTTTCCGCCGTTTCCTCCACCACCACATTTTGGTTATTTTTAATATTTTTTTTCGGAAAAATTAAAAAAAATTTTCTTTAAGGACGTATTGCCGCTCCACCACCTTTTATGATGCGCCCCTTCTTTATGGTTATGCCACACAATTTTATGGGAGGAGGAGGACATCATCACCCACGCCCCAAATCCCCTGAAAGATTGGGTGGTGGCCCTATAATCACTGAGACAGCTTATGACACATTTCCTCGCAATAATCGAACAACATATGAAGAGCCTATAGTTATTTTTAGAAAAATTTAGAAAATAAAATTTCTTTTAGTATATGCCATCAACGGATAATACAGTTCCCCCTCAAGCTAGTTATAAACCAGGATCTTTTTCACCCGAATTTTATGAACATTATTATGAAACCTACAGACAACAGAGAACGACAGAGAGAAAGGTAAAGAAAAGATATTTTCAAAACAAAGTTTGTAAAATAACTATGATTGTAAAACAAGTTTTAGGAAACAAGTTTTATTAAAACAAGTTTTAAGGAAATAAAAAAGTTTTAATAAAGTTTTTGTTTTAATTAAGTTTGTAAAACAAGTTTTAATAAACAAAGCTTACAAAAACACTAAAACATTCCAACAAACATTTTAACAAAACAAACCTTAACCAAACAGAAACAAAATTTGTAAAACATGCTTTAATAAAACAAAGTTTACAAAAGCATTTTAGAAACACTATAAAACTTTCAAACAAAGCATGTTTTGACAAAACAAGATTTGTAAAAACAAAAACAAAGTTTGTAAAGCATGTTTTAATAAAGCAGGTTTTAAAACCTTAAGATAACTCTTAGGTTTGAAAAATAAACAAATTCTTTTTTAGAATGTTATGAGCCGCACAGATTCCGATGCAAGTGCTGATTATTGGGAAAGCGGTGTTGAAGCGAACTCGTTTAGAAAAACACGCAATAATGCAGGTAATATAACACCAAAAGCAGAAAGAGGACAAAGTCCCGCTGGCGGAAATAAAAAGAACGGTGATGGGGATAATGGAACATTAACTAAAACAAGAATAACACAACAACAACAAGGACCGAGTACTAGCAGAACAGAATTAATAGTAAATGGAAAGGCTAGACCAGACACGCCACCAGCCGATTATGAAGTTGGGGGAGGACATAGAGCAACAACTACCCATTGAAAAATTAAAAAAAAAAAGTTGAGAGAGATTCGAAGGGATGAAAATAATGAAAAAAAATAATTTAAAATATTTTTATAAGAAGATACGAAAAATATGCCAATAATTATTTGTTAAGGGAAAAACCTTTGCAATCTTAAAAACATGTTTTTAAAGTTTTAAACAAGAAGAAACTTGAAAACAAAGATTTTTTTTTGAAAACAAAACTTTAAAAACAAGATAAACTTTGTTGCTTTTGAAGAAAAACATTTTTTACAATTCAAATTTTTTCTTGTTTGTTTTAATAAGGTTTGTATTTGTAAAATATGTTTTAGGAAATAACAAGTTCTTATAAGATTTATAAAATAAGAAGTTTGTAAAACAAGTTTTAATAGAAAATTTACAAATTGTAAAATCAAGTTGTAATAAAACAAAGTTTGTAAAACATGTTTTAGTTTTAAAAAAGCAACAAAGTTCTTTTTTTTTTGCCCACAAAACAAAGATTTAAAATTTTTAATAAAGAAAGTGTAAGTTTGAATCAAATAAAATTTTGACAAAATTGAAGAAAATAAAAAAAACATTACTAATATGTATTTTTGAATTGTTTAAGGTAAAACAACGCTCCAATCAATAGATTCTCTTCCTAATTCTTTCAATAAATCATTAGTTTTTGAAAAACACTTTGAACCGAAAAATTTTGTAACGCTTAAAGGCGAAGGATGCGCAGTCTTTTAAATAAAAATGCTTAGAAGGCAAGTAGGTAATGTAAAGAAAAACATGTTTGAACAAGTTCGGGAAAACATGTTTTTAAAAATAGAATAAACATCCCAAACAAAAATGTTTGTAAAAACAAGTTTTAATATTCCAAGTTTGTAAAAAGATTAAAACTTGTTCTATAAACTTTATTTTTATTAAAACATGTTCTACAAATTGTAAAAAATGTTGTGAAGCGTTTTTAATTTGTAAAAATAAGTTTTAATGTTTTTAGAACAGGTTTTAATATTCCAAGTTTTTAAAAAGTTACAACTTTTTTACGATTTGTAAAACAAGTTTTAATAAAAACCTACTAGTTTTACACACTTAGAAACAAATATTTAAAATTACCTTAATAACTCGATGACGACTTTTATCAACCAACTTTTCCTTGCGATGCGCAAACCCACCCCAAAGTAAAAACACTACTCCATTATTTGATTTTGAACTAATTAATTTAATAACTGAATCGGTAAATATTTGCCAGCCAATGTTGGAATGTGAATTTGGTTTGTGTGCTTCAACAGTTAAAGTAGCATTAAGCATAAAAATTCCTTGTTTGGCCCAGCAAGTTAATTCTCCATGAGTTGGAATTTTAAAGTCAGGGAATTCTGAGGAAAGCTCCTTAAATAAATTAAAAAAAATATTTTTTTTATTTTCCCTCTCACTTTGTAAATATTTTTGAGAGATGGAGGAGGCGGCGTTCCCTGCGGAACAGAGAAGCAAAGTCCATGCGCTTGAGATATGTTGTGGTAAGGATCTTGGCCTGTAAAATAAATAAAGTATTTAGATTAAAATTTGTTTATACCAAGCAAAACAACTTTTATTTCATTAAAAGGTGTCAAGTTGAAAGCGTTAAATATGAGAGAACGAGGCGGAAAAATAGTGGTACCCTTAAATTAAACTGTAAAAAAATTTAAGTTTGTAAACTTAAGGAAATAAGTTTTATTAAAACATGTTTGAAAAATGTTTTTGAGAAACATTTTTAATAAGTTTTAATAAAACCTTTAGTAAAATAAAACTTTAAAATTTAAAAAAAATTTAAAAATACCTTTTCATATTGGCTAGTCAAAAATTGATGAATTAATTTAATATATTCCTTTTTTAACTCCGTTGTTAACAATTTCCTCCATTCAGGTTCTTCTAAAGTACAAAAAATTGAATCAAGTTGTTCATTTGGCAACGGGGAGGATAATGGTAATTGTTGATTTTGATCTTTAAGAATATTATCAAATGGTGTTGAAGTGTTTGAATGAATATTTTCAACATTGAGTTTTATTGGAGGAAGTCTAAAAATATTTAAAAATAAGCTTTATTATTTATACTTAAGAAAACATGTTTTAATAAAACACAGGTTTAATAATTAAATAGTCAAGTTTGTAAAACATGTTGCAATTAAAACTTGATTAAAAACTTGGAAATAAGAAAACAAGTTTGAAAATGCTTTTAAGTTTGTAAAACAAGTTTAATAAGTTTTATAATAATTGTAAAACAAGCTTTTAATAAAAATTAGTCAAGTTTACAACCCTAATAGAAAGTAAATGATTTGTAAAACAAGTTTTAACAAACATAGTTGACATAAAATGTTTATAAGACTAATGTTTGTAAAGACAACTTTTACACTACATATGTCAACTCAAACTCTTAAAAAAACCAGCCTTTTTCGTTCTGGAGAATCTCCAGTTGAACGACAAGCCACAACACGTTTATTTCCAACATTTTCCTTCCCAGCAGATTTTGAAAACAATTCAATAAGTGTTAGTTGTTTTGCAGGCATTATGTAGTAGTAAAAACTTTATTTTGAATTATTTAGAATAATTAAAAGATTTTGAAAATATAGTAAAAGAAATTAAAAACGTTTTATAAATTTAAAAGAATAATTTTTAAAAATATTTATATTTAGTAAAAAATGAAAAAATAATGCAAAATTTAAAATAGAATAATGCTCAAAAAACAATGTTTTTAAAATAATGTTGGTTTACCATTAGAATTTGCAAATAAACATGTTAATAAAAACAAGTTTTAAGTAAAAACAAAACAAAAAACAAATGTTTTTCCAAGTTTGCAAAAACAAGTTTTAAACTTGAAAATAATAAAACAAGTTTGTAGTGTTTTCAATGTTTATAAAACAAGTTTTAATTAAAAACTTGAAAATGAGAAAACGCCAGTTTGTAAAATGTTTTTCCAAGTTTGTAAAAACAAGTTTTAATTTGTTTTAAAAACAAGTTTTAAACTTAAAAATAAGAAAACATGTTGGTAGTGTTTTTATCAAGTTTGTAAAAACTTGTTTTATTTTATAAACTTGCTTTTTTAATGTTTTCTGAACATTAAAACATCTTAGATAAAGTAGAAAATAGTATCCTGCCCAAAATTCATTAAAAAATCATAAAAAATGCAAAAAAATTTTCTAAACTCAATATTTTCCAATCCATCTCCCTTCATTTAATCCACTATTACTTGTAACATTTTCAAAAACACAATTATTATTTTCCAATTGTTCTTCTTTTAATTCAACTTTTTGTCTCTTTTGTTGTTGTTGTTGTGGAGGTGAAATTTGTTGTTGTTGTAGGTCATTATTTAAATTATTAATTCCTCCTCCTCCTCCACTACTACTACTGCTTACTACATTTGTTCCAATTATATTAATTTGTTCTCCTTCCCCTTTTTTTATTATTTCAATTTTTTGTTGTTCTTGTTGTTGATTTTCTTCTTTATCTGTTTTTTGAATATTTTTGTCTGTTTCTTCTAAAAATTTGTTTAAAATTAAAATCAAAAATAACTCAAACTTATTACACCCAGCCACTTATACCAGGGTTGTTGGTGACCGGCAGAGGTGGGTCGTAATTTCGATTCCCAATGTTTTTCCTTCCGATTCCCGACTTTCGAGCTAGTTCCGATTTCCGACACCTCTGACTGTTCCGACCCACCTCTGGGGACCAGTTAATTCCGCATGTGATGGCTAAATAGAGAATTAGAAAGTGCACCACAGGCGAAAATTAACCTGCCCTTTTAACAACCCTAAAATATAACCTTTCTTCCTAGCAGCACCTCCACCACCAGTCTTACGCTTTTGTGAAGTGTTGTTTGTTAATGAATTTGGTGTCGTTGTTGTATTTGGTGCTGGTCTTTTTCTTGCTTGTGAAGGACGTTTTCTGAAAAAAAGAATTAGAAAAATAATTTTTGAAAGGAATTTTAAGAATAAATTTAATTAAAAATCTAAGGACAAATCTAAAAACTATTCTGGATATGAATTTAGGTTAGTAACCTGGACCGGATTTTTGAGATCCAGAAAAACAAAGGAAGATCAAAAAATGCCTGGATCCAAACCGATCTCTACTTAAGAACAAATAAGAAATTTGTCTTTTTTTAAATATTTCTTATTTGCCCTTGAAATTGTTATCAAATTGTCTTGTTAGACTAAGAACAATCTAAGGACTAAATACAACACAAAATTCTCTTTACCGTTTAGGTTTAGGAATCCCTTTATCGTCCAAAGTTTTCGTAGAGGTATCAGAATCATCACTAGATTCACTCAAATTTTCATGTTGTCCAAGTCTATCGAGCAAAAAATTTTTATCTCTGGATAATTTGAGTAGTTTACGTTGTAAATTACGCAATTCTTCTTGATAATATTCATTCTCCTTTATTAAAAAAAATTTTTTAGAGGAAAGGTATGAAGTCGAAGGCCTCACTATAAGGTATACTCATGTGTCTGGGAAAATCTTATCTTATAATGAGGTGTTTTTTAAATAGAAGGTATCGTTTAGGGCCACTCGCCAGGAGTTTAGGGCCGTTTTGCCTTTCGTTTTTCGACGAACACCTCTGCTCGGCACATCCCTGCTACCAAACTTCACCTAAATGGACAACCACATTTAAAAATAGAAACGTATTTTAAATAAAGGGACATCTAATATGTATTTGGGAAAAGAGAAAATACATATGAAGCTCACTTATACACCCGTGGGGGTGGGCTAATTTTGCATATTTTACATTTTTCAGCGCGAAAAGTTTCGCATTCCGCTTTTATTTTTAGATTTCACCCGCCCTGTTATACACCTTGGGGCTATCTTAAAGTCTCTCTCTCTCTCTCTCTCAAAAATTTCGCTTAGGTATCTCATCCGAACCGTGGTCAACCAAAATTCAAGAATTGTATCTTATAGAAAGGTTTAACTCCAATTAAAAAAATTTTTTTTAAACTTACATAAACCAAAAATTTAAATTTCTTCTTTAATTCTCTATATTTTGTTTTTGGAGATAAACTTTGTGTATCCATATCATTTAAAACAGACATAGCAAAACGTTGTGAACCTATATAAGAAGAATGTATAGGTTGTTGGGGATGTTGGAGGTGAGTGTTTGTTGGATTTATTGTTGTTGTTGTTGTTAGTTGATCTGGTGATGTCATTAAAGGATTGTTTTGGTGATGAATAAGAATACGTTGATGTTGTTGTGGTGGTGGATGTTGTTGTTGTGGATGTTGTTGGGAGAGTGGAACAAACGACGAATTATGTTGTTGTATGTTTAAAGGATTGTTGTTGCTAAAAATGTTTTATTAATAAAAAAACATTTATAGACAAACATCTAATAAACAAGTTTTAATGATGAAAACAAGTTAAGATAAGCTGCTAAAACAAGTTTAAATGTCAAGTAAAAGTTAAAACCTACTTTTATCGACAAAAAGAATAAAAAATAAATAATAAATATTTATTTATAAGAAATAAAATACAATCTGAAAATATAAAAATATTTTAAAAGGATTTAGAGAACGGCTTGGCGTTCGGATGATTAAATTAAATTAATGAACAATTAGATGTTATGTGTGGATATTTGCCTATTGTTTATATAGGGCCCCATCCGCGATATAGTTAAAGAAAGAATGTGAAAAATAGTATGGAAAGTAAAGAAAAAGATATGTTTCTCTAACTATATCCGGTGGATTGATAGGTCAAAGTGTTAGCCTATGGGAAAGAAAATGCATGGAAATTTCTGTCCATGACAGATAAAAAATATAAAATTTAATAAATTATTTATAATTTAATTATTCGTGTATTTTTACACGACACTGCCCGCCAAGCGAAGTCGTCTATTTTCTTCCTCCTCCTTTTCTTCTTTAATTTTCTTCAAAATTGTATGCATCATTTTGTCTTCCGATTTATTTTCATCTATCTTCTTTCCTGCAAGTGTGAGTATAAGTTTTAAAAATCTTCCTAGTCTCGTGTTTTTTATGTGTTTGAATAGAAATGGGAGAAAGCTATCAAAAAGCCAAATATATGTTATGTACGTAGCAGGGGTGCAGCTCGTCTCGCTTCTCGCCTCTCGCTTCTCGCTTTTTCTCGCCTTTTTGGGCAGTCTCGCCTCTCGCTTCTCGCTCTCGCCATTTCTCAAAAAAACGAGAATTAAGCGAGAATTTTTTATCCCTTTATTTTTCTAATTTTTATTTTCAAGGAATAAATAAATGAGATGTCAAAGATTTGGAATTATTTCACACTCTCTGGACGAATTGCATTCTGTAAAGAATGTGATTATAAAAAAGATTTTCCGCCAAGAGCACCAACAACGACATTGGCAACACATTTAAAAAGTAAGCACCCGGAACAACACAAACAATTTTTGGATCAATCAACAGAAGTAAAGGAAAAATCGAACAAGGAAAAGGAAAAGCAAATGACACTCAAAAGAAGTAATCGACTGTAATTCCATTGTTTCGGTAATCGACTGTAATTCCATTGTTTCGGGTTATTGTCCATAAATTGGAAAAGGACCAAGAAAATTATCCAAATATAAAAGAATTATAATTAGGCTTTTCTCAACTGCAGGATTGGTTGTAAGTAATTTACGCACAAGATTGTTGCCTGATAATGTCGAAAAATTGCTTTTTCTTCATAATAATTTAAAAATATACGATTATAAGTATGATTTATAAAAATATACTATTTAATTTAGGCAAATAAAATTTTTACAATTTTTTTAAAATTCTCGCTTCTCGCCTCTCGCTTCTCGCTTTTTCTCGCCTTTTTTGGTAGTCTCGCCTCTCGCTTCTCGCTCTCGCTTTTTAATTTTCATTCTCGCTTCTCGTTTTCTCGTTCTCGCCTTTCAAAATTCAATTCGCTGCACCCCTGGTACGTAGCTACTGCTCTCATCCAGAGTTTTTCTAGGTTTATTGTCCAAATGTAATTGAATAGGTCTAATAATGGATTTTTTATTGTTTCTTCTGAGTAGTGTATGTCTTCTTTATTATTTAAGGCTTTTTGTAATTTTTCTTGTTCGAACTTTCTGTCAATTCTATAAGCTTGGAACATTTGTAGAATCTCTATTCTAGGATCGGTGTAATTTCTTATGATCAAGTTATGGAATGCATGTGTTTCTATTATTGGATTGTTTACATCTTGTTGACTATTTAATGTTAGGTCATGAATCTGTTCTTGTAAAATTTCTTTACTTTTTCCGGTTTTTTGATTTATTGTTATTAATTTATTATCGATAAATATTGTGGTGAATTGTGTTTCTGAGCATAATGTTTCTGAAGAATTTTCCTTTATTATTAATGTATAAGGTTCAAGAAATCCTTTTATTCGTGTATCTTTTACTGTAATGTTTATACTAATGTCTTTATAGCATTTTGAGTTGCCTATGTATGTTATATTTTCTGCCGGTATGGGAAGGCAAGTCTTTGTCTCTAAAATTTCTTTTGATATCCATTTCCCTTTTATATATGCGGTATTCATTAAGATTCTAGCGACTACGTTTGCATTAATTCCAGAAATTATTTCATTTTGTAGATTATTTATATCTCGCGCACAAAGTATATTAGCCATGTGATCGAGAACTTTTCTTATTTTCTCGGTTGTAAGTGTTTCACTGGCTGTAAGTTCTGCTGCTAGTTGGTTAGACATGATTAGTCCTGCTTGTATTTGTTCGTTTTCTCTTTTCCTTCTTGTCTTTTTCATATTGAACATCTTGTATTGCGGCAATGGAACTGCATATCCTTGTTCGCTTAATATGAGTTCTCTCTGACAATCAGTGATTTTCATGGGATTATTTGCAAATGAGAGACCTATTTCCTTATTCTCAGCTAACCAAATTTTACCCATCCATGTTCCTTTCCATTTTCTAATTTTTGAAAATTTACACAATTTTTCGTTAATTTCTTTACTAATCTCCCATATAATTAATGTTTCATCTTCTAGTAAGCATGCCTTGTTTTCATATTTACAATGAGAGATGTCTATCCCTGGTGAGAATATTATCGATGAATCCGGTTTTACATAAATGCTTATATTACTCAAAAAACAATTTAATTCACTTGTTTCTTTGTAGCCGATAGACCAGTAAGAATATTCAATTTTGGCTTCATTATTAGTGTGGCTTGTGTTTCCAGATCCTGTTAATACCCCTAGTCTACATCTTGACTTTTTCCATATTCTATTACACTCTTCAACACTGACCTCATCTTTCCAAGTTGTTAGAATAAGATGGGGATTATTGATTAAATCAGTTTTAAATTTATATTTTGTACCTAACATAGAACAGTAAGCTGCTGGTATTTGTACTAAATCTGTTGGGTTGATATATATCAAAATTATGTATTATTGGTAATAATGGGTCCTTTGTAAAATTTATACAAGGTCGGTGATTTTCTTTTATTCGCCAATACATTTTGTTTTGCTCTGGGCATAACATTGGGGATTGTAAAAATCCTCCTGGTATAATCGTAGCGAGAATTAAGCCTAGAAGTATAGTATTTGTAAATACTTTTTTGATGTGCTTGATTTTACTAGGAAAGTTCTGTTCTTTAAAATTGCTATCTCCATCTACTGGACTTTCGCGATTATGAAGGTGATCTGTTGGTCTATCCAACGTTTTTCCCTTCCTCATTTTAAATTTTATCGATCGATTATTTCTATTTTCTATTACTTTTCCAATTTTCCAACAATCTTTTGTTAATGTCTCATCATGTATTTGGACTACTCCAATCTGTTTATGTCCTTTTGCTGCGGATTTTGGGTTCTTTGAATATTTTTCCCAAGGGTCATTAACTCTATAAATTTTAGCGCCAGCTTTCGTTTGTACTGCATTTTTAAAATCGCACTGCCCGGACCAACCGTCTTGTAAATTTCCATCGGGTAATTTGTTGATTATTTGATTAAGCTGTTTCCCTATATTATAGGCTGGAAACTCGGGGTCAGGTTCTCTAACATTAATAGTCTCGATGTTCAGCAAGTCCTTTTCTTCAATTTTCTCAATAATTTTACTTTCTACCATCATTACATACTGATTTTCGTTTTGATTCTCATTCTCTTCTTCCATTTCTTTTATTCTAGCCTTTCCACAAACTATTGGCCCAACTTTAGTACGAAGTAGAAAGCGCTGTTCTCTTAATTTTTCTACACTTTCTAGAATATTTAAAACATCAGCTAATCCTAATAATACGTCTGGAATACATTTCTTTACATTTATTTCATTTTTTTCATACAACCAAAAATCTCTTTGACTTGAAGGACAATAAATTCTCATTTGATCTAGATTGGGTGTAGTAAATCCTTCTATCATTAAATTAGATCCATCTTTTAATTTCATTTCGAATTTGATACGTGTAGAAGTAAATCTTGATTTTCGACCGCCATATGCGTCAATTTCAATTTCAGTTTTATGTTTGGGATCCGAGTTTAAAAGTCCTAATTTTTTAGCAAAACTTTCGCTAATTAATGTACAAGTCGCGCCTGGGTCCATTAGTGTACGACCACGAATAGTTTCTTGATTTCTTAAATACTCTATATTCTTTGTGATTAATATTGTTTTAATTTTTTCTCCTTTTAATGCAAATGTATTGATTTCCTCCTTTTTACTTTTATATGTATTAATTTTATTTAATTCTATAAAATCTGTTATACACATTGAATCTTCATCAGAAAAGTCTGGCTCTTTTGTTTTATTAATCCTAAGATTATCTGTCATATTTTGTACAATTTCTTTATTAGTCATTTTCGCGCATACAGCTAGGTAATGAGGTTGAGAGCAGTTTTTGCATCTTATTTTATCGTTTTTACAGAATTTTATGATATGACCCTTCTCAAAGCATTTTATACACTTTCCTAATTCTTTTAGTCGTTGGATCCTATCTTCCCAGTTATCATAGTTTCTACACTGCATCGAGCTATGGCTTGTTAATTCACAAAATGCGCATGGTCTTTTAAGTCTATCTAGATCATTCGCGTATTGGTTTATTTCGGGCCTTGTGTTTTGCCTTTGTTCTCTCCAGCTTGTATTTCTATTAGGTTCAATAATTTGAGTAAATACATTGTGATTTCTGATTGGTGGTTGTCTATAAACTGATGAGTTCTGATTAATTTGTCCGTAAACAGCTTCTTTTATTTTTAAATGTCTATCGATTGAATCTAATAATTTTTCTACGGTCCAATTAGATGGATTTCTATTTTGTTCCTCCATAATGATACAGCTAACCCAGCCTCCGAATTTATTTTCTATTTGTTGTATTAACGCTCCGTTATCTATATCTTCTCCTAAAGCCCTCAATTGTTGTGTAACTCGATTAATTGTGATCCAATTATTTCTTACGTCATCTAGCTTGGAAGCACGTGGGATGAGTTTATTTAATTCACTATATAATTCTCTCTTAATTGTATGGCTTTCACCGAATCGCTTCTTTAAATGGTTTAGGACGAGCGGATAGTTGACTGCTGTAACCGCGTATCCACTAACCTCATTGTATGGATGTGGGCGGTGGAGAGAAGCTAGTAAATACGTCAATTTTTCCGAGTCATCTAAGTTATTATTTTTATCGATCGAGATTTCAAAGAGGCTCCAGAAACTTGGCCAATCGCTAGATTTTCCGCTGAAGTTAGGGAGATTACAGATTGGAAGCCTAATCGAATTTGAATGTACAATGGTCATATTGGAAGAGCTTTCGTTGTAGGAAGTACTTTTGAATTCACCGAGATTTGCTTCCAACTCACAACTTAAATCCCTAGCTAATTCTATTAAGGCAATGAATCCATTCTCATCCTCTGCATAACTATTGTAATCTTTTAACATCTCTTCTCTCCTTTCTGGCGATTCTAAACTTATAAGCTTTGCCCACTCAGTATTAATCTGTTCTAGTACCTCAACTGCCTTTGACAGTTTCAATTGATAACCCTTCAAATTTGTTGCGTTCTCCTGGGAAATTCCATTACTTAACAAATCCCTAACTGTATTTATGTAGCTTATTGTTCGTTTCTTGAGTGGTCCAAGTCTCATTTTTAAAGGTCCGGCAAAGATTCGAGTACTCATTTTTCAATAGCAGCCTAGGTAATTCAAGCTCTGCTAATACAAAGAATTTCTGTGTGTTCAAAAAGCTCGTAATCAATTGTGATAATTAAAGTATATCTGAAGTTTCAACAGATTAAACTACTTTTCTTTAATTTTAAATCTCAATAAGTTAGTCGTCTAAAATACAGAATTAATTATAGGAATTCAATAAATTTTTTTTTTTTTTAAATAATTTTTTATTATTATTTGTTGTTGTTTGTACTGTAATTGGTTTGTTTGTTGTTGTTGCTGTTAAGGAAGTGTTTGAAGACGAATTTCCTCTTGTAGTTTTGGCTTGGGCCTTGTGTTGAATGAATAAACAAGTGCAATTGGTTTCCAGAATGTCGGAGCTGGGCCGATCCAGAATTTGCTTTAGCACTGTTTGTTGAATTCTGAAGTTGTAGAAAATTCGCCTCTCCCGGAGCACCACTTTTTTGTCAAGTAAAAGTTAAAACCTACTTTTATCGACAAAAAGAATAAAAAATAAATAATAAATACTTATTTATAAGAAATAAAATACAATCTGAAAATATAAAAATATTTTAAAAGGATTTAGAGAACGGCTTGGCGTTCGGATGATTAAATTAAATTAATGAACAATTAGATGTTATGTGTGGATATTTGCCTATTGTTTATATAGGGCCCCATCCGCGATATAGTTAAAGAAAGAATGTGAAAAATAGTATGGAAAGTAAAGAAAAAGATATGTTTCTCTAACTATATCCGGTGGATTGATAGGTCAAAGTGTTAGCCTATGGGAAAGAAAATGCATGGAAATTTCTGTCCATGACAGATAAAAAATATAAAATTTAATAAATTATTTATAATTTAATTATTCGTGTATTTTTACACGACATTAAATCAAGTTTATTAAAACAAGTTGTATTAAAAACAAAACATCCTTATTAAAACAAGTTTTAATAAAATTTTAACAACATATAGGTATATTTGAGTTGTAAACTTTAAATTTTTAAAAACAATATTCAGCATGTTTTACTGTTTTAATGGATGTTTTTCTCATGCTTTTGTTTTGAATGTTTTAATTTTTTAATAAATGTGTTTTTTCATGTTCTAATAAATGTTTTAATGGATGTTTTTCGCATGTTTATAAAGTTCATAATTACAAACTTTGTTTGTTTTATACGAATAGGTCCTCCTGACAAACTTGAAGGATAATTTTGTTGTTGCATGTTTTGTTGCAATTGTAAAACAACGTTTCCACTGTTTGTTGTTCCAATATCTGTTGGAGTTTCAGAAGTTTCATGTTGGAGAGGAATGTTTCTATTGTTGTTTTGAGGATACAACATTTCTATGTGACGATGTTTTTGTTGAAATTGTTGTTGCTAAAATTAAATAAAACATTCGTTTTTGTTTGTTTTTATTTTTAAAAACATTTGTTTTAACTAAGAAAAACATTAAAAACATGTTGTTGCCTAAGGTTAAACAAAACATTTGTTTATGTTCTTAAAAACATGTTTTAATTGAAAAAAACATGTTTTTATTTGATTAAAAACATATTTTGAAGAGAAACATGTTTATTTTATAAACATGTTTTGATTGAGAAAACATTAAAAACATGTTGCTGCTAAGATTAAACAAAACATTTGTTTTTATTTTCTAACAAACATATTTTGAAGAGAAACATGTTTTTAAACATTTGTTTTGATTGAAAAAAACATTAAAAACACACCTGAACATAATTTTGTTTATTCGAAATTTGTTGTTGTTGACGTTGTTGGTCAATGCTTTCATTTGAAGGAGAGGATGTTGTAGAAACATTTGTTGTAGCCAACGGAGCAGAATTTAATTGTTGTAAAATTGTAGGCGAATTGTGTTGTAAAATTGAATGTTCAGATTGTGAGTGATGCAAAGGTATAAATTGTTGTTGTTGTTGCTGTGATTGTTGTTGGTAGTGATGGTGGGGAGTTGGGGGTGCTGCCATTGAAGGACTTGGATTCTAAAAATATTAATGAATTTATTACAAACTCAAAGCCTCTCTATTATAACACCCTTATTTTTTAGCACCTCGATTTTAACTGATATATAAAAGGAAAATTGATGTATATGAGGAGTTAACAAGGTGAAACACGCCTCTTGGGTGTGTGACACACCTTTTGGTGAAGTTTGAAGAAAAGTGACATAGGATTGGGTAACCTATTAGAAATTTTCTTTTATTATTCTTGGTGGGGAGAGATTAGAAAACAATTTCTGATACCAAACAAAATTTGTCAAGATTCAAAAACAAATAAAAAATATCCCTCCATAGTACAAGTTGTTACCCTAAAATTTCCTGGCCATGTCCCCATTAGTATTTTGTCTGGATCAAAATTTTGTTTGAATAAAAATACGATCAAGCCCATTCCCCAATACAAAAAATTTATTTTTATTTCAAAAATTAAACAACCTTCATCCAATTTTGTTGTTTGTTATGTTGTGGAGAATAAATAATTTTTTTACTATTACTTAATTGTTGCTGTGATTGTTGTCCAAAACTTTGTTCATTTGCTCCCAATTGTTGCTGTAACGGAGAAAAATTTGTTGTCGCTGCAGTTGTTGATGGTGATTGTTGTGGGGCTACAACACTTCTTAATTGTGTATATGCTGTAGTTGTTATATTTGGTGGAGATAAAATTTGGTGAGAATTTGTTGTATTTATTTGTTGTTGCTGTTGTTGGTCATCCATTCTTTCTTTTAAAAATCGAAAAAAAAATTTCTAACTGAAAAATTAAATAAAAGTTTAAAAAAAAAAGAATTTTTAAATATAATTGAATATTTACATATCAAAAATTAAAAAAAAAATATTTTTTTTATTAAAAAAAATTTTTTTTAGAGAAAGATTTTACGTACAAATGTAAAAAAAGAGTACAATTTTCCGCTATCCTCCCTCACCCTCACTTTCTTTTTATTTTTTCCTTTCTCCGAAATATAGATGAATGTGAGCATTATCATTTATTCCGAGTTAGAAGAATATAGAAAATAATTCCTATTCGGTTACAGAGCCAATTTTCAAAATCTAGAACAGAAATTGAAAAAAGAGGCAAATCTAAAACATATTTTGACCAATCCTGCTATTGAATCAGTATCAGTTGGTTTTTAAATTCACAAATAACCAATACAAACATTAAATCAAGAATACCAATAACGCTCTTTGTTAACCCTATTTTGGAGAAAGTAATGAAGGAAACTCTGGGGAGAAGATAACGGAAAAGTACCAAAAAAAGGAAAATTATTTTATAAAGATTAAGCATCTGGGCTAATATTAGAATAATATAAGGCCAAATTTTTTTGCGAGTTTTTTTAAAATTTAATTAAAAAAATAAGAGAAAAATTAATAAAAACCTGGCAAAATAATAATTAACATTTTTTCAAGTATACCCAATATTTTTTGATAAAAAGAAAACTTTTCATTCCTCTCAATTGGAAGAAAGCAATTCATTAAGTAATTGAAGAGGGCGAAAAAGTTGAATCTTTAAAAAAAAATTTTTAGAAAATTTTAAAAAATAATTTAAAAAAAAATAAACCTCAATCCAACAAGGAGTTTCTTTAATGTTTGAACGTGGATAACCAATTCCCCATCCTTTTACAAAACTTATGGCAATTGTACAGCAAGTCTAATTTTTAAATTTAAAAAAAAATGAAGCAAAAAAAAAAAGATTGAAAATTTTTTTAAGTAAAAAAATCTTTTTTTGAAATGTTTGGGATTAATAAGGAAGTAACTAAAAACAAAGGCACATGCAGGTGAGAAAGAGGCGACCATTTTTAAGATAAACCAATTCCTGCCCAAAAAAAGGATCAGAGACGTGGGGATTTAACAGGAAAATGTCTATTTTTGCCCAAAGAAATGGAAAAAAGACAAACTCTTACTCCAAAGAATGGATCAAGCCTAAAAATTTATTTAATATTTCCTCTCCAAGAATTCTTAAGAATAAACATAATTAGAGAAATGACATCACTAAATGTCAAGATCACATGAAAATTATTGAAGTCGTCGAGGTCGAAACTTTCAAAGCAGTGGGGGATTAGTCAAAGAAGGTACAAGTTCTAAAATTCTTAAAGCTCCCCAATTTATTTATTAAAGCTCCCAAAATATTCTTAAAGCTCGCAAATTAAAAGCTCCCCAATCCTAGAATTAATTGAATAAACCTGCCAATAATTCATAATTTAAAAATATTTACCCCTATATAATCATCTACACCTGTACCAGAATCATGAACCAAACCATTTTGAGGGGCAATACCGGCTACTGCATAAGCTTTTACCATTGCTAAAAAATTGGAAAAATTTAAAAAAAAATTTAATAAACCTGCCATATTCGCTCTTCGCTTTTTCTCAACCATTTCTGTATAGGCCCATTTAAGATTAAAAACCTAAAAAAGAAGAATTTGTTAAAATATGAGAATAAAAAGCTAAACAAATTTTTCAGAATAAGAGAGAGAGGTAAAAGTTTAGCCCCAGGCAGGCTTCGATCCTGCGAACTCTTTCACAGTTATTGCTAGGTGCTTTCACCTTCTCTCTTCTTACACAAGCATTCTTGAAGTCCAAAATGCTGACAATGAGTCCACCTCACAGTTCACCAAAACCCTAATCAAAACATTAAACAGAATAAGAAAGACTTCAACTTTTGGAGGTCTTAACAAAAGTAACAAATTTTTAAAGATTGGAAAAGTCAAAAAAAGGAACCCAGTTAAAAATAGAAGGCAAAAACAAGCAACAACACCCTAACAACATACATTCCAGATATCATTGCATGGGAATGTGGAACCCCCAAAAACATGACCTAAAACCCGAACTGCTTTTTTTTTCTCAACTCTCAACCCCCCCCCCCCCCCAAGTTCCCATAATTTTCAAAAAAATATTTTTTATAGAAAAATTAAACCTTTCTAACAGCCCCAAAACAAAATTTATGTACAGCAGTTCCATAGCCCAATCCATTTTGAAAATCAAGAAAGCAACTTTTAACAAATATTCCTTTTTGAGAACAACATTCAACAAAAATATTACAATCTTCAGAATTTATTGAATCAATTATTTGTAGACGAATTCCTTTTCCAATATGTAATCTAGCCTTTTCTGAAGATTCACTTCTATGAACATTTGAAAGTGCTCCCAAACAGAAACGTCCATTTTCTGATCCGTTTGGATCCATTCCTGGAAAACAAAAAATTTTTTTTGGAGGTTTTCAAACAAGATAAGGATGGATCGGTTCCCCAATATTCTTCCAATAGGATAAACACCTGCTTTTTCCGACGCAGTTTTATTGGTAAAACATCTGCTTTTAGCCTTATTGGCAGAAAATGAGGACGAGAATATATCGATTTTTAAGTTCCATTCGAGACTAGAAATGCATCAAGATCCCTTATTTCATGAATCCCAGTCTTTAAAATTCCCTGTTTTGGTTAAAATAAGTGCTTGTTATAGACTAGGTCTCGTTCAAAATCAAAGAGGTAGCTAAGGGGTAGATTTCAGGAGGGGGGGGGGGCTAAAATTGGGTGTCCCCTCCTCAATTTTTCCCCTTTCGACATTTCGGGGGGAGGGGGCTTTAGCCCCAGAAGCGCCCCTGGCTACGCCCTTGTTCAAAATAACGAATTTTTTACACAGTGACAAGAGTACTTTTGGATCCATAGGACCAAGCTAACAAGCTCAGTGTCGCTGTACATTTTGGATCTCATTCGGAATCTAGAAAATCGATTTTTGCATCACTCAAGAGTCAAAATAAACCCTTTCCCTACCACTTATTGTTAGAAAAATTTTTAAATAAAAATTAACCTCCATCAACATAAATATTTGACATATTCCATGGAGCTTTAAATGTTTCCCCAACTTGCGTGTCTAATTCAAAATAGGTAATAGAACACCAATATTTTGGAGCATTACTTTGCGGGTATAAATTATTCATATTACCTTAAAAAATATTTTTTAAAAATAATTCAAAAATTAGATACATTGTCCAGAAATGTTGCTACACGTTTCAAAAATAGAAGACTGCCACTAAAAAAATTTTTTTTTTTAATTTTTAAATATTTTTTGATTACTTTTCCAATAAAAATTCGTTTTTAGGTTATTTAAAAATTAATTTCAGTGAGTGGGGTTCGAACCTTTACACCAACAATTGGCTACAAAATTGAACAAAAACACCAACTAAACCAACGATTTTTAATAAACGAGAAAACGGTAATATGTATAGAACCGGATAGACCCCCTTTTTCCTCCCCAATTTTCCCCCTATATTTTTCCTCCTTTAACTTGTTTTTGGCGTGTACTTGCACTTGTATAAAATTAAATATTATCCTTTTTGTTTGATTGTAGGCAAAAATTAGAAAGGCAATTTGGATGGAAGAAAAGAAAAAGTCTGACCATTTTGCAAAAATATAGGGGGAAAATTGGGGGGGGGGGGGAAAGGGGGTCTGTATGCTTCAGTATTACCCAAGTGTGCGTCATGGACGGGGTCTCGCTCAAAATCAAGGAGGTAGCTAAGGGGTCGATTTCAATAGGGGGGTAGGCATACCCAATAAATAGCTACAAAATTGACCAAAAATACCCCAACTAAATCACCGATTTTTATTAAAAAAGAAACCTGTTCATTCGAATAAAAATTCAATTCATTCCCCATCAATTGATTTTCTGTTGCCAAATGAGTGATGACTTGACATTTTTGTTCAGTAAAAACAGAGTTTTCCAAATTTTGTTGGGAAGGGCCATCCAAATTTGTTAAAATATGTTGATTTGAATTAATAGGAGGAAGAGGGTCCATTTGCAAAGATGACAGCTCTTTAAATTTTTAATTTTGAAATTTTCATAAAAAAAAATTAAAAAACCGTAAGAAACCACTCGATCATAATGATACGGATTTATACAAATTAAATCCGGATGGTTTGTTGGAGTCTGACAAGCAGGCAATTTGACCAATTCTGAGGGTAAAAAAAAGTGAATTTAATAAAACGGTTAAGATGAATCCTAAGGCGTGTCATAGGAGGGGATTTTACGGGATTCCGACTTGGAATCCCGGGTCTCAAGCGACAGCCACAGATTACTCCACAGATTACAGCTTTGATTTGACATCTTGTCGCATCTAGTGAATCGCTAGGACGCGTTTTGATGTAAATTTAATCATAAAGAATTCTATTCTAGAAAAATGACCTTTCTAAATAACCTGATTTATTCACATTTGGCCACCTCCAAATCCTTGCATACACCACGTTTGGGACTCCTTTCCGTCCAGCAACTTGTAAACGGCCGTCTAGTGATCTCTATAAAAAATTAGTAAATAAATTTAATAAAATTAGAACAAAAAATACATGAATAGCAACACAACCAGATGGCTGCTTTCCAGCAGAAGTGACTGCAGAAATTAGTGCATCTCTAAAATCGAAAAAAATACATTAAAAAAAGTAAAGACCAAACAATTGCTCGCGCTTGTCTTTAAGTTTTTTGACCAAACTTTCGATGGCCTTGTGGATGAACTCGGGGTCATCACCACCCTGAAAAGCAATAAAGGAAGTTAAGAACGCTTTTAAAAACTATTAAGTAAATTAGGGTTCCAGGGACCTATGCCAGGGCTGGAGAAGCCTTAAAGGTGAAATTAAAAATCTGTCAGAAAGGTGGTTGGCCAGGAAAACCCAAAACTAGACTTTTCTAAATACTTTTCGAGATGTCAGAGAGCAATTATGAAAACATTCCCCAGTATCCGAAAGTATAAAAGAAAACATCCTTGAGAGCATCATTAAAAATATCGAAAAATCCACAACTTAAAATTAAAAACCTGATGATAACACATCAAGATATGAACAAGTTGAGCACAAGGATCTGCTGTAGCTGGCTGTTGTGTATTTTGTACAAGTGGGTGCCCATCCCTATTGTTGAAAGAATTATCCATACGTCATAGAAATTGAAGTTACATTTAAAGAAAGGTTTGAGTAAAAATAAGAGCATAAATATCATTCAAGCAAAATAATGCAAAGAAAAGATAAACAAGAAATAGATAAAAATTTATTTTTAAAATCATAAAATTTATTTTACACTTAACTTCCAAATACGAATAAATTAATTTTTTAAAGCCCGTCAACTATTTTGAGAAATTAATTATTTAAAAATCTTTTTTGAGGTCATTAGTTATATTTCTTCTTAATAATCTTCCCGCCTCTAGCGTACACTTCACTTCCATCTCCCATTACAACGGGGAACAATAACTGAATTGAAAAAAATAAAATAATCAAAAATGAAGATCAAAACCTCCTTATCCAAACGAGACTTTTGACACCTCCACCCAGCAAGAAAATGGTGCTTGTTGAAGCGGTTGTCTATGTGGATGTCAAAGAGTTCGTTACAAAACCGAATTGCAGCTTCATAGATCGGCAAGATCAACGAAAGAAATTCAACGTCGTTATACCCAAATCTGTGACCACTTAAAATTAATTGGTTTCAATATAATATAATATTAAAAATAAATACCAATAGGCATTAGTCCAAAAAGCCTTGAATGAAACTCTGTCAGCTACACAATTCTCTGCCAGATAATTCACAACCTTCGATTTCATGTAAAAGTTGTCGACATCCATTGAATAGGTCCTCAAAAAAACCTTCAATTGAAGCGAAGATCCTAACCAAATTTCTTCACTTGCAGAAGCACCTGCCCGTTTACCAATATGTTCTAAAGCCATCCTAAAGTGCGATTGCGGTGTCGCTGGGATACATGGCTGGTCAACAATGTCAGGAACATAAACAGCTACACGCCGGATCTAAAATATTTGGTTTAGTGGAACGGGGGAAAACAAAAATAAAATTGGGGATTTGGTCAAATCTGGAAACAAATTTAGATTAATAAACTAACAGGAAGTGGTACTGAGAGTCGACAAGTAGACGAAAAGGCTCTAACACGATGAAGCATCTTTTGCAAAAGACAAATGTTTTTTGTTAACTGAAATATTAAAAAGACATTGTAAGATTAATAGTAAATAAATCAATTAAAAAAAAAGAAATTGATTATTTGAGGTTAAAAACATGGAAAAACAACCTTGCCTTTTATGAAAACACAAGTAAAGAAAGTTGACAAAATGAAATGACAAAACAAAATTAAGAAAGGTCGGTTTATCGCGGAAAGTTTTTTTGGGTGGGGACGACCCGGTATCGCCAGTTCAGTATCCAGGCATATTTTGGGCCATAACTTTTTTGATTCTTAACCAATTTAAATAATTATTAAAATAATCGAAAGCTCTAAAAGTGGAGATTATCTTGCCTAACAGATTGATTAAAAAAGATTTGATCAGAAAGTTACAGCCAAATAAGTGAGGTCAATCGTGATTTTCTATCTCTATTTGCTCCAACTTTTATAGAATATTTCCCCGGAATTGTAAAAGTTTTCTGCGGAATACCGGGCTATAACGGACAAACATGATTACTGGGATGTAATCATAACAATAACACGCGTAACGGGGAATCCAAATTTCCCCGTTACGAGAATACAAATTTGCGATCTTGCCTACTCTATTAAATCCTATGGGATATCTTTTAATTTAATTCAATTTATACGCAGTAAACTCAAAAGTTTAAATAACCTGATTTATTGACATTTGGCCACCTCCAAATCCTTGCATACACAGCATTTGGGACTCCTTTCCGTTTAGCAACTTTCAATAGATAACTTAATGATTTCTATAAAAAAATTAGTTTAAATAAATTCATCAAAAATTCTAAAAAAAATACGTGAATAGCAAAACAAATAGATGGCTGCAATCCAACAGAAGTGACTGCGGAAATTAGCGCATCTCTAAAATCAAACAAAATTAGAGATTTAAAAAATAAAAACCAAACAATTGCTCGCGTAAATCATTAAGTTTTTTGACCAAGCTTTGGATAGCCTTGTGGCCGAATTCAGGGTCATCCCCACCCTGAAATAAAGGTTTTAAAAGAATTCAAGAATATACATATTTGAGAAAATCTATTAAATTGGTTACAAAGGGTACAGTAGGCGCGCGGCCAAGTAGGTTTTGTTTTGTCATTTCATTTTGTCAACTTTCTTTACTTGTGTTTTCATAAAAGGCAAGGTTGTTTTTCCATGTTTTTAACCTCAAATAATCAATTTCTTTTTTTTTAATTGATTTATTTACTATTAATCTTACAATGTCTTTTTAATATTTCAGTTAACAAAAAACATTTGTCTTTTGCAAAAGATGCTTCATCGTGTTAGAGCCTTTTCGTCTACTTGTCGACTCTCAGTACCACTTCCTGTTAGTTTATTAATCTAAATTTGTTTCCAGATTTGACCAAATCCCCAATTTTATTTTTGTTTTCCCCCGTTCCACTAAACCAAATGTTTTAGATCCGGCGTGTAGCTGTTTATGTTCCTGACATTGTTGACCAGCCATGTATCCCAGCGACACCGCAATCGCACTTTAGGATGGCTTTAGAACATATTGGTAAACGGGCAGGTGCTTCTGCAAGTGAAGAAATTTGGTTAGGATCTTCGCTTCAATTGAAGGTTTTTTTGAGGACCTATTCAATGGATGTCGACAACTTTTACATGAAATCGAAGGTTGTGAATTATCTGGCAGAGAATTGTGTAGCTGACAGAGCTTCATTCAAGGCTTTGTGGACTAGCGTTTATGTGTATTTATTTTTAATATTATATTATATTGAAACCAATTAATTTTAAGTGGTCACAGATTTGGGTATAACGACGTTGAATTTCTTTCGTTGATCTTGCCGATCTATGAAGCTGCAACCCGGTTTTGTAACGAACTCTTTGACATCCACATAGACAACCGCTTCAACAAAAAGCATTTTCTTGCTGGGTGGAGGTGTCAAAAGTCTCGTTTGGATAAGGAGGTTTTGATCTTCATTTTTGATTATTTTATTTTTTTCAATTCAGTTATTGTTCTGAGCAAAATACAAATCCAATTGAATGGTGGAGTGTCAACGAAGGAAATTTAAAATTTTATCAGAGTTTGCGAAAAAATATTTAACGGCTCCCGCAACGAGTATCGACAGTGAACAACTTTTCAGCACCGCGAGGGACTTATACGACTATCGAGTATTGCTCCTAAGACCGGAGAGATGTTGATTTTTTTAAACAAAGCCATTCCAATTATAAAAAAATATTGAAATTTTTTATTTTGAAAAAAATCCCGAATCCCGGGCGGGATCCCGGATAATTATTTTCGGGATTTATCCCTCGGGATCCCGTCCCGGCATCGGTTAAGAAAAAAATCCCGACTCGGGATCCCGGAAGTGCGATTTTGCCGACCTCTAGTTTATATCCTATTCCCCCTATTTGTGTCTTAGATTATTTAACCTTTTTTACTGTCAATTATTCTTTCCCTCCCACATTATAAATTGATAAAATAAGGAAAAATAGTTAAAAATAGTGTAAAGCACATAGCTGTTTATTTCCTAAGGCTAAGCAGTAGGCGGCGTGGTGTAATGGCTAACACATCAGTCCGGTCTACTGAAGATGCTGGTTCGCTCCCAGCCGCCGAATAACCTTTTGCACTAGCTAAAGGAGAGAAATAGCTATAGCCCAGCTGCTTTACTATATGAATCAAAACCTCCTTTCTCAAACTACCCTCTAAAAAATTAAGAAGCTGTAAGCAAACAAAAAATAAATTAAAAGCATATTTTTAATGCATATTCAATCGACAAAAGATAGAAAAATTGATAAAAACGTTTATTTAAAATATATAATTAAAAACCAGTTAAATACAACGCAAAATTTAAAAAATACATGAGGTCATTAATTTGACTCCTTCTTCATAATCTCTTCACGTCTAGTGTACACAACACTTCCATCACTCATTACAATTGGAAACAACAACTTAAATTAAATGGATCAAATTAAAATATCAATCAAAACCTCCTTATCCCAACCGCCCTTCCATTCAGCAAGTAAATGGTTTTTGTAAAAGCGTCTGTTCATAACAATGTCATATAATTCATTACAGAAATCTACAGCTGCATCATAAGAAATCGATACCGAAGAAAGATGTTCAAAATCATTACAGTATTTGTGGGCGCTTAAAATAGATTTATGCGGAAAATCTAAGGATAAATTTAAAATATTAACTAAAGTAAAAATTGAAGGATCAGATTGCACCTCCCCAGTTTTGTCTCACGTCTATGGGAATAATAATCAGGGGCAAATAAATATAGACAACTCAATTATTTTACCTTGAATTGCACTACTAGATTTTGGCAAAATGTATTTTGGAAATTCAAGTAGCCCCAAATTCCCAAAAAATTTCCATCATTAGGGATCCAAATTTTTTTCGTTTTCCGAGACTAAAACACCGAGCTCGAGATGCTCAAAAACCCTAGAAATTTCTCGATTCGGGAACCGAGACTCGAGTATCACTACTACATAGACCAAAAAACTGCCAAAACGATTAATATTAAAAATAAATACTAATGAGCACAAGCCCAGTTGCTGCTAAATTCATCCCCATCATCTACGCAATTCTTTGCCAGATAATTCACGACGTTCGTTTGCATGGAAAAGTTGTCGACATCCATTGAATAAGTCCTCAAAAAAACTTTCAATTGAAGCGAAGATCCCAGCCAAATTTCTTCACTTGCAGAAGCAACGTCTATATCTCTAATGTGTTGATTAGCCATCTTTATATGGGAGTCCGGTGTTACTGGGTTACAATGTTCGTAACGCTCGAGTTTTCCAGCAACAACACGCTCAAGCTAAAACATTTGAGTTAATGGGAAATTAATTAGGAAAGCAAAATTAGATTAAAAAACTAACAGGTTGTGGAGCTGGAAGTCTTGGAAATGAACGTGGAAACGAACGTCGAAGAGTTGAAGAAAAAGTTCTAACTTGTTGAAGCATATTGAGCAAAAAAAAATTAAATTTTTTAAAAGTTATCTGAATAAAAAAAAAATATAAGATCATCAAAAACAGACAGAAAAAAAATAAATGTGAACTTCTACTGTATATTTAATCGACAAAAAGAGAATTATTAATAAATTTTAACTAGAGACCGGATCGATACGATATATCGATGGAAATATCGATATATCGATGTCGATATTATCGATAAACGATACCGATATTATCGAACGAAAAATTTTTCAATTTTTTCGATATTTTTCGATACTCGATACCGATATATCGAACGATCACTCAAGTCCGGTCTCTAATTTTAACCAATTAGAAAATATTTTAAGTGAACTATATGAAAAATCTTTTAAACAAATAAATACAAGAAAATACAAAATTTGTTGTTTCAATTCTTCCAATTTTCTTTAAAAAATTTGTAAATGACCGAAAAGTCTTTAGACGCGTAGGTGGAGTTATTGATGAGATAAAGATAAAATTGATGTGCTAGCGCTCCCATAGGTATTGGAATTTTATTTCGAGTAGACAAGTTTTGGGCGAGCGATAAATCCTTTAAAATTTAGAAAAAATTATTAAAACCTCTCAACACAAAGAAAGGCCACCTCCCTAAAAGGTCAACTTCCTAGTGATCAAATAACCCTAAACGTCAATTCCCAAATGGTCAAATTACTCAAAAGGTCAACTCAAAATATTTGGACGTATTAAGAATTTTAAGAGCTAGAAAATGTTACCCTGCTCCGTTTTGCCTTCCTGACAGTAGCACCAGAGAATTTCCATCATATCGCCCCCAGGTACCCTTAATCCCATATATCTCTCTTTATCCGCCATAATATTTGAAGCTGACCTTTAGGGTCATTTGATCAATAAAAAGTTGACCTTTTGGGTTAATCCCATTAGAAGCATAAAAACAGACCTTAGCCATTAATGTGCACGTAAAACCAGGCTCAAAATTGTTAGAAGCAGGAGTCCCCGGTATTACACCTGGAAAATATGTAGAGATAATTAAAACAAGACGATAGATTTAGTTATTTTATAAAATGATAAAAGTTTTATTTATAAACTACCTGGAACAGGGTTATAGGTGTCACTGGCCCAGCAACGTCCAGAACTGGAATTGATTACTGATGTTAAGACTTGTGGATCTAGGCCAAGTCTGTAAAAAATAATAAAGACTGTTTTTGTTAAGTGAACGTTAAAGCCTCAGAGATTTTTGAAACATGCTTTAGGTTTTTGAAATCATGCTCAGAATTTTTAAAACATCTTTCAAGTACCTTGAAGCTAGTTTGAGATTTTTGAAACATGCTCCAGATAATTCTAGTGAACATGAAGCATGCTTCATGTTCACTAGAAACATGTTGCATATCATCATAGTGTTTCTAGTGACTTGAAGCATGCTTCAAGTCACTAGAAACATGTTTCTTATCATCAGAAGAGTGCTTCATGTCATTATTAGCATGCTTCAGGTCATTAGAAAAATGATTCAAATTATTAGAAGCATGCTTCAGGTACTTAAAAGCATGTTTCAGGTTCCTTGAAACATGCTTCACATTCCCAATTTAATTATCCAAAAGTATACTTTTCCCCCATATTCATAATCTCTGCCAAAGCAATCATTTGAGAAGCAAGAAGCATATTATTACAAAGTTTGGTAACTTGTCCACTCCCAACTTTTCCACAATGAACTTTAAAAACACTTAAATAAACCCATATTCTTTAAAATAAACCTATATTCTTCCCCATTAATTCAAATAAATATTCTGCTTTTTTAATATCATTCAAATCACCCCCAATCATAAATGTTAAGGTAGCCTTTTCTGCACCTACAAATTAAAATTTGAAACATGAAGCAAAAAATTTTTGTTGAAGCAAAAAAATATTTTTTTCTGAAGCAAAATATTTTTTTAAGAAACCTAAGACTCCCCCAGACACAGGAGCATCCAAAAATTTTGCTTTTTTAGTCTGCACAAGTTCAGAAAGTTGAACAGAAGTTGCTTGATCGATAGTGCTACAATCAACGCATAGAGTGTTTTGTTGAAGCGTTCTGTTTTAAAATAAATTCTGAAACAATTCCGGAAAATTAAATTTTTAGAAAGATAATTCCGGAATTAATACAATTTTAAATTCATCCCGGAAACTTTTACAATAATAAACTTTTTCCGGAAAATACAATTCATTCTATAACTTTTACATTTTTGAAACTTTTCCGGAAACTTTTACAATTTTCCTTGACAAATTCTTTCTCAAGTTTTCCGGAAACTCTTAATTTATTAATTAGTTTTCAGAAACATTTACAATGCCTGAAAACATTTTTACAATTATAAATCTTTTCCGGAAAACTTTACAACATTTTTCAGAAACATTTACAATACTGAAACTCTTCCGGAAACTTTTACATTTATAAATACAATAATAAATCTTTTCCGGAAACTTTTACAATTTTCCTTCAAAATTGTAGAATTCCTTCAACAAATCTATTCTATAAAGTCTAGTTTTCCAGAAACATTTACAATCACTCTAAAACTTTTACAATTCTTCCGGAAAACTTTTCCGGAAAATTCAATAAAAAATAAATACTCCATAATTCCTTCTTTTCCTGTATACAATGAAAGCACATCTTCCCCATTCGGAAGCATTGTAAATATTTTTTCACATTTGGAAGCTAATTCTGCTGCACTAGAACAAACATTAGAACCCTTTTCTTTAAATTCCAAAAGCTTTTCTTTGTTGTTATCGAATACAGCCAATCGAATATTTTTAGTTAGCAAATTCTTTGCCATACGTCCGCCCATAGAACCCAATCCAACAAATCCGACATATCCTCCCATTCTTTATTTATTTTTTGTGTAAAATCTGTCAACGCAGTAAAAAGTTATTGATTTTTAAAATAGTGCTTTTTATCTGAAATACCCTGTATAATAATAAAATTGATTTTTGGTCCATCCATTATAAACAATTGTTGTTTTTTATGAGACTATATATAAATATCTTCTATGTATTTATTTTAATTTTTTATTTAATAATATTTTTCAGGCTTAAAAATTCTGCAAATTTAAGGAAAAAATTGCAGAAAAAAATTTTTGCGGACAAAACTTGCGGACTTTTATTAAACTAAAAATGGTTAGCATTTATTTCATTCTTTGGTTGCTGATATATTGGAATTATTTAATGGTAAGAGATTTTATTTATTTAAAAATTAATTTTTCTTTTAGAATGTAGCAGCAAATATAAATTATAATTTAATTTACCCAAAATTTTGTATTTCAATTTTAATTAAAAATGAACATGTTTTGCCTTATTTTATGGGATTAATCGAAGATTGGCGTTATCCAAAAGACAGGATTCATCTAAATTTTTTTGTTGAAAATGAGGATAGTCGGATTATAAGGTTTTTTTAATTTTTGCGGATCTCTGGGGTTTCGGACATTTTGTAAATTTTGCGGATTTTGATTTTTTTGCAGATTTTGGAGGATTTTTGGGTTTTTAGATCATTTCCTATAAAAATTCAATTTCAAATTTTTATTTCAAATTTAGAAAAAAATGTAAAAATAAATTTGCGGATAAAACTTGCAGACTTTTAAATAATAACTTTGAATGGTCCCTAACTCCATCTTTGCTTTTTTTCTCTCTTACCCGCTTCTTGTTCAGATTACTTGCATCCTATTCGCTATTATCTATCAAGTAATCCTTAAAAACTGCAAAAGTAAAATTTGCGGACAAAATTTTGTGGAATGTCCGCAAATTTATTTTCTTCATTTTTCTCATTTTTTCTTCATTTTTTAGATGGATACAAGACTTCCCCAAAGGATTGTACCTTTCAATTAGCTTAACAGAAGTCGATCAAAATTGGAGAGAATCTTCTTTAAATTTTGGACGTCGCAAATCTTGCAATTTTTTGCTAATTTTGGACACCAATAATTTTTTGTTGCGTGATTCTCTTCGTCAACTAATTTCTTTTGTTGAATTACCCGTTGTATCGACTCCATTTTTGGATTCTCCGATGGAAGGAAGTGTTAATAATGCTCAAGATTTGGAGTTGGATTTGGAGTTTGTTGGGAGGGAGAAGCTGGATTTTGTTAGGGTATTTTTTATTTTAATATTTTACGAGTCTTAGACATTTGGACTTTCCCCTAGGATACGGCCAAAACCTTTTTGTAATCTGAGTGGGTGAATTGGTACATTCCAAAAGTTTTTGCGGACAAAAATTTTTGCGGACAAAACTTGCGAACAGATAAAATTTTTTATTTTTTAGGTTTATTATTCAAATGGCCCACTTTTGATAAATCTAAAACATCCGGACTCTTCTTATTTAACATTTGAAGAGAACAATTTAATTGGATATGAAGGTTCTGGCAATCCAATAGATGTTTTTGCTTCTTCTGCCTATAAAATGAATATTCCAATATCATTTTCTAATCACTTCTATTATGGATATTTTGTGTATCCTTCAAGGTTAAATAGTGAACATGCATCTCTAGTTTGTTTTTTTTAATTTTTTCTGTATTAGGATTAGGCGAGAAAGGAGGAGGGAAATGTTAAAAATTTAATTTGCGGACAAAACTTGCGGACAAAATAATTTTTATTTTTCTAATTTTCATGGGATAAGTAAGGACTTTATTTAACTTTCCAAGACTTCTTCTCCCATTAATAAGTTTGAAAAAGCAAAGATGTAAAGAAATTTAATTTGTGGACAAAACTTGCGGATTTATCCGCAAATCCCATTTTAATCTATTTTTTGCAGTATTCAACATTCTTGGCCCATTTCATCTCCGATTCTGGTTCAATTCCATTTCCATCTTCATCAGTTCTTTCACATTGGTATCCAATCGAGACAAAGGTTTAGCTTTCTTTCGGATTTTTTCTAAAAAATTTCTTTCAAGTTTGGCTTCGATCAAATTTACCTCATAAATCTCGCTCGAAGACCTGAACGTTTAAACAAAATGGCACAAATTTTGCGACTTGTAGGAATGAAATTTGAACGTTTTGAAGCTGTAGACGGCCAAAATTTGACAAAACGTCAACTTGATTCACTCAACTTTTTGCCTGGTTATTTGGACCCGAATCAAAGACGGCCAATGAAGTTGGGGGAAATTGGGTGTTTTTTGAGTCATTATAAAGTTTGGAAAAATGTTGTGGCTAATGGATATGATAGAGCAATTGTTTTGGAGGATGATATGAAATTTACACAAAATGGAACTTTAATGTTTATTTTTTAATTTAATTTTAAAGGGGGATAGGGGTAGTGAGGGGATGGCCTAAGGGAATATTTGGACCTCTATCTTTGTTCATAGTTGACCTATACAAGTAACTTTGGTATCATTTGAAAGCTAAAAATGTCTAAATTATTTTCCCCCAAGGGACCTTACCATTTTGAGCATTTCCCAAAAAGTTATGACCATTTGAGTGAGACGGACAGAATTTTTCTGGGCTGACTTAAGGGGATATATCTAGTGGTTTCTGTTCATAGTTGACTTATAAAAAAGATTCTTTTATCGTTCGAAAGCTAAGAATGTCTAGATTATTTTCCACCAAGGGACCTTAGCGTTGTGAGCATTTCCCAAAAAGTTGTGACCATTTATTTTGCACAGATGCGATGTTCTTGATTTATTGGTCTATAATTTTTGACCGAGTAATTGGATTCAATCGGTCCCTTTATATAAAATAAAGCTGACATTTTTAGCTTTCTAATTATGAAAAAATTATCCAGAAAGATTAAAAATTAACAAAGTTATAGGTCGGAAAGCGGGTAGGGTTTCAAGCCTTTTTTATTCGTTACTGTCTTTTTTGTTCTGGTGGTTAGCATTGTAGGCTTTGTGGGGGTGGGGTTGTTGGTTCGATTCCATGAGGGGTCGAAAGTTGAATAGACATGTGTTTACTCCCGCAGAATTGTTTTTACTGATTTTTAAAATATTTTTAAAAATTTTCAAATTTTTTTAACCCTTAAAAAATTAAAAAAAAATTTTTTTCAGACTTAACAAAATGGTTCAAGATTTAATGAAGACACGTTTGGATTGGGATTTTATTTATTTTGGACGGAAGATAAACAAGGGGGGAAATCCAGAATTTTTTGTAACAGGTTTGTTTTATTATATATATTTTTTTAATTTTTTTTCTTCACTATAAGATAACCTCTTGTGACTGGAAAAAATTTCTTTTATCTTATAGCCGTTTAGAGATGCCCCCTTCTCTTCCCTTAAGCATTTTCGAAGTCCCTGACTCAGTCCAAGATTATTTTCGGTTCAAAGGGTCGTAGTTAAACAGAGATATCACTTTGCAACAGTGACCTGAAAAAATCATTTACCTTTTATCACGTGCCTTGCTTAAATTTAATCGCTTGGGATCTTGCAACAGAAAATATAACGGAAAAAGAGGAGAGACAATATCTACGCTATTTTTCTCTTTTTTTCAATGTTATATTTCTGTCTCAAGACGCAAGGCGAATTTTTATGTAAACAAAAAATTTAGAAAAAATTGATAAAAAAATTTTTTGGTGGAAAGTTTAGTGTAGTTGGGTAGTTTTATGTTATCAACCTTTAGGGGTCATGGTTCGAACCCCGTTGGGGAATCTTTTTTCTAAGTTTAAGTAAAATGTTAAACTGGCTAAAGAAGGTCATTTTAACATTAAAAAATAATTTTTTAAATTTTCTAAAAAAATTTTTTAAAGGTCATACCCACCTCAGCACAATTTCTTATTCCTACTGGACTATAGGCTATGCAATAAGCCTTTCTGGAGCAAAAAAATTAATTGAAGCAGATCCTCTAAATAATTTATTGACTCTAGACGAATTTTTGCCTATAATGTATTCTCAACATCCCAACAAAATTTGGTCAAGATTTTTTGAAGATAAGGAGAAATTGAAGGCTTTTGCTGTTTACCCACTAATTTTGGAGCCTGAACGTTATTCTTCTCATTCGGATTTTTTGAGTGATACGGAGGGAAGTGAACAAGTTGATTTTAATTATTTGAGTAGTAGAGGGGAGAAGAAGGAAAAGAATTTTTTGGAAAATGAATTGTTTTTTGAAAATTTAAATTTTAAGGATGAATTCTAGTCTTTCTTGTTTTATTTGTACATTATGTTGGTAGTTAATTTTTAGTTAAACTTCTCTATATTATTTTAAATTGGGGAAAATTTTTAAAATTTTGTGGAAGTAAATAAGCAAGGCCTATACCTTTTTATTTCAAAATTTTCTCAAAATTGTCCAAGTTCCAAGTTAAGGTTTGTCCGCAAAAAATTGCGGACAATTTTTTGAGTTAAAATTTCTGTCCGCAAAAAATTTTTGCGGACACTAAAAAAGAGTTTGCTGACAGCCCAAATTTAATCCGCAATATTTTTTCCGATAGTTAGCTATAATTGGTTTTGAATATCCCTTTTAAATTAATACATAGAGAAGTTATTTTTTAATTTTACTTTCATTAATTGCTCATTTTTAACATTTTCTTTATACCTATACCCATTAATTTGCTTTAATTAATTGATTTAATTTTTGTAAAAAAATTTTTTTTAAGTGCCATAAATTAATTTTTTAAAAATTGTTTTTATTTTAAAGGCATAATTTCCATCAAAGTTATTTTTCAAATTAAAAAAATTTTTTGTCCGCAAAATTTTTGCGGACAAAAATTTTCTGTCCGCAAAATATTTTTCCGGACAAAAAATTTTTTTTAAATTTTTTAAACTTTTTCAATTGATGGGAGGATGTGTGAGTAGTAGAGATGTAGACGTTGAAATTGATGGAAAGCTGTTACGGCTAAAAAGAGTAATTGCTACAGGGTTTATTTTTAATTTTAATGAAGAGATTTTTTAATTTTTAGAGGATTCAGTCAAATTTATTTGGCGGAGGAAGCTTCAAACAACGAAAAATTTGCAGTCAAAAAAATTCTCTGTCATGGGCAAAATGAAATTAAATGTGTTAGGAGGGAGATCGAGGTTTTTATAAATTTTAATTTTGAAAACATTTTGTCTGCAAAATATTTGCGGACAAAATTTATTTTTATGTCAAGAAAATTTTCGAAAATTTTTGATGTAGTGATTTTCCTATTAAATTTATTTGATACATTATGTTATACAATTAGTCTGCAAAAGTTCTCCTGTAAAAATTTTTTGCCTGCAAAATATTTGAGGACAAATTTTTGCGGACAAAATTTTCACTTAATTCTTTTATAAAATTTTTAAGAATTTTCTTTAAGCTACTCACTCGTTTTGCTCATCTACCGCACATTTTACCATTCTTGGGGGTTGCTGAGGGCCGTTCTGTTGATCCAACTTTTGCAGAATTTTGTATGGTTTTTCCTTTTTGTCGCCGTGGATCGTTACAAGAAGATTTGGCTAATAGACGACAAACTAAACAATTTTTTGAAAGAAAAGTTTTACTTGAATTTTTTAGACAGGTTTCTATATAAAGTCTTGTGACGAATTGACTAATTTGTTTCTGGCAAAATGAAATTTTTTACCATTTTGACCATTTTGGGAAGTTTGAGAATTTTTTAGTTTTGTTCATTTTTGGTTAAAAAAATTGTTTAAAAATTTATTTTAAATATTTTTTCCCTCATAGATTAGCGAAGCTATTGAATATTTGCATAGTGCTAAACCTGCAATAGCCCACAGGTTTGAATTTTAAAATTATTTTTTTTAAATCGTTTGGCAGTCATTCAATAAAAATTAATATCCACCAAAGGTTAGCCAGTTTCGGTTTTCGCCCAATTTCGCCTTTTTTGGAGCTTCGTCTTTAGCTTTTTAAAATGAGTTTAGGCACATCCCTGGGCGTCTAACCAATTCAATTCTGATTAGAATACAAAAGTCTGCAAATTTTTTGCGGACAAATTTTTGTCCGCAAAAAATTTTTAACTAAAATTTTTTAGAGATTTAAAACCTGGCAATTTAATGTTCTATCAAGACTTTTATACACTTCAATTAATTGATTTTGGTTCAGCAATGGAATGCCCTTTAATTATTTCAGATGCCTTAACTAGTAGAAAAATGTTGGACGAAGCTGGTCAATATTGTACAATGTTTGGATTTTTTTAGTTTTTTGAATATAAATTTTTTAAATTTTTTTAAAGGCCTTATAGAGCACCAGAATTGTTTACTTGTGAAGTTGGAATGGAAATGGACGAATCTGTTGATATTTGGGTTTATTTTTTTTTAATTTTTTTGGAAGGGGAAGGGATGTGGTATGGGGATTAAATTATAGGAGGAGAGCAGGATTTTTGGGCTAAGATTCGGCTCTGAATTTTAGTTGGGTTAGTTGGGTTTTTTACTTTTTCGAAAATTTTCTTAAAACAAGGAAGCTCTCTATAACATCCTGGATTTTAATGTGATTTCATTACTCTCCATCTTTTAACTTGCATGGTTAATTAGTGTTGGAGTTACTCCCCCAAACTTTTTGGAAGCCCTCTACAACGTCTCCTTTGCCCATGTTATTTTCTCTATTACGTCACATTCCCTCATACTCTCTTCTACGCCATCTAGACTTATGTCAGTTCCCTTCCTACGTCACTTCCGCTATTACCTCCCCTTTTCGATCCCCTTCTTACATCAACTTACTTTCCTTTTACGTCACCACCCCTTCCCATGGACTTCTCCTCTTACGTCAGTCCAGTTCGTTCCCGAGGGGTACGTTGTAGAGATCTTCCATTTTATTATTTTTATTTTCAATCTAATTTAATTAAAAAATCTTTTAAAGTCACTTGGTTGTGTATTTTATGCTCTTTGTTATTTTGTTTCACCCTTTGATGAAGTACATGAACGAGGAGATAGCGGTTAATTTTTATTTTATTTTTTTATTTTAAATAATATAGGGGTGTTTTAAATAAAAATTAATTTTTAAAAATTTCCAAAAACTGTTAAAAAAAAGCACCCCTCTAGCCCCGTCTCTCTCTCTCTCTCACCCCTCCTATTCTTAACAAGGAAACACCGCGAACTATGACCAAAAATTAATAAAACATACCATCGTGTAGAGCATGGTCGATAACCTACCCTGACCCCCCCCCCCCGATTTCGAAAAGTTATAGGGGTTCAAAGTTTTCGAATTTTTGAGTGTTCGATTTTCCCTCATTTTCCTATTAAAGAGAAAATTTTCTTTTTTCCTTGTAAGTCAAAAAAATTTTTTCTTAATAAGAACGCCCTCTAGCCCTTTTCTGCCTTTCCTCTCCATTCCAAAAAAAAATTTTTTTATTAAAAATACCCTTGATTCCCTCTCTCTCCTTTTTTTCCTTTCCCCTCCATTACCTTCTCCATTAAAAATTAAAAAAAAATTTTTTAATTTTGTAGTAGCTCTAGCTGTTCAATCTGCCAAGCTCTCCTTTAACTCGTCTGCACCGTAAAAAAATTTTTTTTTAATTTTTAAAAATTCCCTAATTTTTTTAAGTTTTTTAAATGACATAAAAACCCTAATTTCTTCACTGATTAAAGTTTTCCCGCAAGAAAGACCAAAAATTTTTAAAATTAAACAAATTGTTGAAGAAATGATTTTGACAGAAAATTAATTTTTAAATTATTTTTAATTTTTTTTTAAAGTTTAATGCCTTCCAAATTTTGTGATTTTTTAAAATTTTCACTTTTTTAAAATTATCTTTTTATAAGTTATATTGACATTCTCCTTTAATTTATTTTTTAAATTTAACTTTTTTTAAGCTTAAACTTGTTTTATAAAAAACTTGAATTTGTAAAACTTAAAACTTGTTTTCACAAAACTTACAAATTTAGAAAAAATAAACTTGAAAATTAAAGATAACAAGGGCCTGTAGGCTGGAAACCGGCTATTTTGATAAAATTCGGTTTTTCCAGGTTTCAAAGTTTTTAGCCCGAAGCCCAGCCTGAGTCGCATCTTAAAAGCCCGAGTCTAATTCGAGTAAATTTTATAAAAAAAAACTTTCCCCATTTTAAGTTTATTAATAAACTTTTGTATTTCCAAGTTTGTGTTTTTCTTATTAAAAATTCCCACAATAAATTCAACCTTTTTGAGGAAGACAAAACAGTTGTTTGATATTACACTATTCTCGAACAAATAGAAAATCGATAAATGTTGGGAATAAACTTTTAAAAAAGTTGAGAGATCTTCCCTCTTATTTAATAATGTAAGAGGAAAATAAATTTAAAAAATAAATGTATACCCCTCAATATTTTCGTCATTGGAGACGTTCATTAGCAACAACTACTACCCCTGAAGAGGATGACAAAAAAGAATTTGGGGGAGAAGAAGAAAGAGAAGATTCGGATAAAACTGACAGTTTCTTAAAATCTTCAGAAATTTATTCAAAAAATACAAGACAAAGAAAAGATGAACAAAGCCTTAGGTTAGCCGGCTTGAGAAGAAATTCTTTACTTTTGTTGTTTATTTGGTTGGGGGTTGTTGCTACGTTGGCTTTAATATTGCTTATTGTGAGTGTTTAAAGTTTTAAGTTAGTAAACTTGCTTTTCTTATTCAAAGTTTATTTTTTCAAGTTTAATTTTAACGTCTTAAGTTTGCAACTTTTTTAAGTTTATTTTTACGTTTTTAAGAATGTCATTTATATTTAAGTTTGTAAATTATTCCAAGTTTGTTTTTAAGTTTTTAAGCTACAAAGTTTATTTTAGTTTTCAAGTCTACAAATAATACAAGTTTATATTTATTATTTCAAGTTTGTTTTTAAGCTTGCCAAGTTTATTTTCAGTTTTTAAGTTTTCAAGTTTTAGGTTTAATTTTTATTTCAAGTTTGTAAATTATTCCAAGTATTTCTAGTTATCAAGTTTACAAATTGTTCAAAATTTGTTTTTAGTTTTTGTCTTGTACTTGGAATTTTATTATTTCTATTTTACTCCCATTGTCTTTTTTAAATTTCAAAGTTTGTTATTTCAGCTCAACATTTCTCTTGTACTTGTTTTGCAAATGTCCCCTCAAGGAATGCGTTCTTTACGTATTTATTCTTATACAAATCCAAAGACTGGCTATTCTGAACCCGCCGTTCATTTTTCTGCTGAACAAACTCATTTGGGGCAAGTTGTAGCAAACAGTGGTAAAGTACTTGGACAGAGGGGAGTAAATGTGGGTTAAAACATTATTTTTACAATTCAAGTTTATATTTTACAATTTAAAGTTTATTTTTTATATTCAAGTTTGTAATCCAAGTTTATTTTTACAATTCAAGTTTCGCACTTAAGTTTATGTTTTCAAATTTAGTTTGTAATACATATTCCACTCCAAACTTATTTTAGCATTCCAAGTTTATTTTTATTTTCAAGTTTTTTTATATAGTCAAGTTTATTTTTGTAATTCAAGTTTCACTCTCAAGTTTATATTTTTAGGTTTGTATTCCAGGTTTATTTTTTATTTTCTAGGCTATTTTTATAGTATATATCTCAAATGTTTTCTTTGTATATAAAGACTTATATTTTCTATTAAGCTTGAGATTCTTGGCTCTCGTGTTCTTATTCAAGCAGGAAATGAGACAAAAACTGTTTTACAAGGAGGAGAATGCAGAGTTGAAGGGGTTAAACAATTCCAAGTAAAATATAGGAAACTCTAACAAAAAAAATATTTTTCCCTTCCTTTAGATTAGACAACCAGGGACAGATAAAGTGTTGTTTAGTGCTCGTCACCCGCTCGTTTCCATCGACAGACGAATCAAAAAAATATCTTCAGGACACATTATTACTAATAAATTGAGATCTCCAATAGATGAATCTATTCACATAACAGCTGAAGACTTGGGGCTGCGGGGGAATGAACGGATTCAAATGGAGGCTAAAGCAATTAATTTTACAGCAAAAACAGGAATTCGATTTTCTACAACGGTGAGGAGAAATAAAATTAAATATGTTTGAAATATGAGTAAACTTGAATTACAAACTTGAATAACAAAAAATAAACTTGAATTATGAAAAATAAACTTGAATTTAAAAATAAACTTAAATTACAAAATTCAAGTTTTTAAACGTAAACTTGGATTGCAAACTTGACTAACAAAAAGTAAACCTGAATTACAAACTAGAATCTAAAAATAAACTTAGTTTGCAAACTTAAGTTTAAAAAATAAACAGACCATAAAAATGAATTAAACTTGTTTTACGAACTTAAGTTTAAAAACATAAACTTGGATTGCAGACTTGAATTTAAAAATAAGCCTAAATTACAAACTTGAATAAAAATTAATAACTTTAATTACAAACTTGAATTATAAATAAATATATTTAAATTCCTAATATTATTTTCTAATTTTTAAATTAATTTCCATCAATTAATTAATTTTAGGAAGACGGCTCTATCCGTTTAACATCAAAACAAATTTTTCTCGGCAGTAAATGGCTTTCTTTGCCATTAAGCCCATCACCAGCATTAATAGCCTCTGTGGAGGCTTTTCGTGTTTGCCTTTGTCGCTCGTCGGCAGTAATGATAGAAAGACCAAAAGTCTTTATAGTGCCAGGAAATAGGCCTTGCATTGCCTCTGCTAATATATGTCAATAATTTGAGATTTTATAAATGTATTTGATATGTTTTTGTTATTTTAAGTTTTTGTTATTATGTTTAGATTTTTAAAGCAAAAATAAACTTGAATTACAAAATTAAACTTGACTTGATTAAAACAAACTTAAGAATACAAAAATAAACTTAAAAACATAAAAATAAACTTGACAATATAAAAATAAACTTGAATTAAATAATTAAACTTGATAATTAAGATTAAACTTAAACTCAAGTAAATAAGCTTGAATTAAATAAATAAACTTAAAAATACAAATATTAAACTTGAAAATATAAAAATAAACTTGAATAACAATATTAAGTTTACAAAAATAAACTTAGAATATTAAACTTAGGTTTATTAATTTTAAATTGAGTTTAATCTTAAACTAAAAAATAAACTTGTTTGCACAAGAAATAAACTTAGAAATACAACTATTAAACTTGAGAATATAAAATAAACTTGAATTACAAACTTGAATTATAATATGTACAATAAATAAACTTGAATTTTCAAAAACAAACTTTAAATATTAAACTTAGGTTAATGTTAATTAAGCTTAATCTTAAATTAAAAAATAAACTTGATTACACTTAAGTAAACAAACTTAAAAATACAAGATTAATCTTAAAAATATACAAATTTGCTTAGAAATATTTTTTTCAAACCATTTTGTTTTTATTATTATGCATGGGTGATGATGAATTTGTGGGTGGGCCACCACTATATACTACTTTAAAATGTAATGAAGCTTTTGCCGCCAAGTGTTAGCCTTTTCCGGCAATATTTCTTCTATTTTCTTTTTTTTCTTATCGATTCACTTTTATTCATCATTCTTTTTTTTTGCCACACTTTCTATGGCACAAAACACTACTTTATTTCCTTATATTTGCTATATTAGAGATAAAGTCTTGTTGGCAAAATGAAGTTGAATTGACATTTTTGTTGTTTTATTTTTAAAGAGGAGAGGAGAAAAGAAGAAAATTGGAAAAGTATCCCTTTTCAATTTATTTTTAAAGAAAAATGAACAACAAGGATTTATCTGTAAATATGCATAAATCAACAACTAATAGGAGTATTACTGTGAGTAATTTTAATAAACTTAAGTTTGTAGAAAATAAACTTGGATTAATTCAAGTTTTAATTTTGTAAACTTGAATTAATTCAAGTTTTTTTAAATAAACTTGTTTTAAGTTTGCGAGTCTGCGAAAAATAAACTTGGAATAATTCAGGTTTTAATTTTGTAAACTTAAGTTTTAGGTTTGTAATTCTATAGAATATAAACTTGAATTTATTCAAGTTTATTTTTCAAGTTTTAATGCTCAAGTTTTAAAAAATGCTTAAGTTTAAAAATGAGTATTGTTAAGTTTTTGCGTTTTTAAACAAAACTTGGCGCAAAATTAAAAATATAATTTATCGCAGTGTGTGCGCCAAAAAATTTTATGTACAAAACGCCAATTTTTATTTAAATAAATACTACTTAAATTCACTATTTTTAGAATCAACCCGACTCTGGAATTGTCTCAAGAAGTGGATTAGGAAAGCGAGTGATAGTCAATGGTCACTATGGCGGTGTTTTACGGTATATGGGTCAAGTTGCTGGCAAGGAAGGAATTTTCTGTGGAATAGAATTGGACCAGCCTGTAGGGAAAAATGATGGGACACACGAGGGTAAATTTAACAAAAATGATAAATTAAAGACAATGGGAAATGAAGAGATTTTTCTCTAACTGAAAAAATTTTTTTGTAGTCTCGAAAAATTTTTTTCCTTGAAATTTTTTGTTTCTCTTTAAAATCCAATTCTTAGGAGCCTTTTATTTTGGTTGTCGCCCAGGCCATGGTGTCTTCGCTCCTTGTCATAAAGTGCAAATGGAAACAATGAGAAGACAGACAACAGAGAAGGGAGGAAAAGCTTCACTTATTGCTAAAGCTGAAAGGGTTGGAAAAGAGATTTTTTAAAAATTTTCTATTTTCATTTTAAAAGACACTTTCTCGATCAGCAATGCCTTCATTAAATATTGAACGAAATATTAGTGAAATACCGTCAACTTCAACTCAAATCCCTCAGATGCCTATGGATTGGTCTTTAATGTCTATGTCTACTGTTTCTAATAATTCTGATTCGTCTTATGTGGTAGGGAATTAAGGAAAAATATAAGGACACTCTAATTGTAAGGACGACTGGCATGTAAGAATATTCTATTTAGAAGGACATAAGAATATTATGATTATAAGGACATATAAGGGCAATTATAAGAACATTCTCAGTATAATTATAAGATCATTCTAATTATAATGACATTCTAAGCTTAAGGACATGTGAAGGACATATTGTAAGGGCATAAGGACATTATATAAAGACACTCTAATTGTGAGGACATTTTTAAAGTCAATTTGTATCAGTTAGCTTGCCAGTTTTTAGGTTTTATTCAAATCTGTGACCATTTTATAATTAAAAATAAAAGGATATTTTCGCAATAAAAACATTCTTCTCCAAAATTTTTAATGTAAATCCAAGGTCATGTAACTAAAAAAAAAATAAATAAACTAATTAAAAAAGAAAGGCCATTGATATATAAATTAATTTAGTTGACATTAACAACCGGAAAAATTAGGTTGTATTTATTTTTTTACAAATTCTTTTCATTTCTTTTTTAACAAGAAAATTTATGTCCCTTTCTTAAAGAAAAAAGATTTAAGGTTTATCTTCTATTTTCTTGTTTATTTTTGTGTTTTTAAGTTTATTGTTGTATTTAAAGTTTTATTTTTGTATTTTTATGTATTTTCAACTTTGTTTATTTAATTCAAGTTTATTTTTATGTGTTTTTTCAAGTTTATTTTAATAAGTTTGTACTTTTCAAGTTCCTTTTTGTGTTTTCAAGTTTATTTTACAATTTCAGTCGATTTTTAAGTTTGTATTTTTTACTTTTGTATTTTGGGTTTATTTTCATAATTCAAGTTTAATTTTTGTATTTTTAGGTCTTTTTGTGTTTTTAAATATTTTTAGTATTTTTATATTATTTTAAGGTTTATTTTTATAATTCAAGTTTATTTTTGGTGTCTGTTTGCTCTTCATATTTAAGACTTAAATTCTGGTATTTGTATTAAAAAATCTTTTATGTCAATAAAAATAATTTTTTGTTGCCTTAATTTCAGAAAAAAATTTTTTTGAAAAGAACGATTATTTACTACTTTTTTATATTCTCTATTAATTTTATTACTTTGGCCGATTATAAAAATGCGAAAATAAAAACCTTCTCCCTCCCCCATTTTTATTGCACTTTTATATATTTTTTATATTTAAAGTCAATAGAAAAAAGAGACTGATCACTCTCTATTAGTTAGCTGGCAACAATTGCCTTTCTTTTTTAAATTTTTTCAAATTAAATGTGACATAGGGACAAGGAAAGGAAATAAAAATTTTTTTCCTTAAATCTTCGTCCCAATATCTCTATCTTATCACATCCTTAAGAGGGACCCGAGTACCGGTATGACTTGGAGGTTGTGATATATGGGAGTGTATGGGGTAACACAGAGCTTAGGAATATGGTTAGGGAGTGTATGGGGTAACACAGAGCTTAGGAATATGGTTAGGATATCTCGCGAAGGTTTTGGGGATTTCTGAGAGATTTTAGGTGATTTTGGAATATCTTGGGGGAGGTTTTGGGAAATGCACAAGTTAAGATCGAATGCCCTTTATTTGATTATTAGAGTCTCAAACTAAGCAAAATATCTTTTTAGATTCGAAACCATAATATCGACTTAATGGCCAATTCACAAGCAACTTATACTGTTTTTGAATCGGACTGCCCAATGCTGTCAGATTTAGAATTAAGCGAATCATCTTTACTTAGATTGGATGAGGAAGACGATGATGATGATAGAACAGCTATCTTTGGGTGGATATTGAATGAGAATGGTAAGATGTGTTTTTGTATTTTTGTATTTTTGTGTGTATTTTTGTGTTTTTTTTTGTGTTTTTTTTTGTATTTTAGTGTGTATTTTTGTTTTTTTTTTGTATTTTTGTGTGTATTTTTGTGTTTTTTTTGTATTTTTGTGTGTATTTTTGTGTTTTTTTTTTGTATTTTTGTGTATTCCTGTCTTTTGTGTTTTTGTATTTTAACTGAAAAACAGAATGTATTTTTCTCAATTTTTTCAGGCTATCCTCGAACCTTCCGTCCAGACGAATCTGTAATATTGGATGGACCTAGCTTAGGGATGGATTTGCCAGTAATTACAAGTCCAGAACCTGAAGAAGACGAAGATATGGCAGAAACGCCAATGGCTGAAACAAAAAATTTTACTAGTGGATTAATAAATTTAAAAACGGAAAATAGACAAAATAGAAGTCATTTGAAATTGGAAGGGCTTGAACAAGGAAATAAAGACGAGAATAAATTGGTAAGGAAGAAAAAGTGTAAATAGGGGGGAATGTTCTTTTCAATATTAAAAAACGGGGTTTTTAAAAATTCATAACTTTTTTGATTTTCTACCTTTCTGAACAAGTTATGTATTATTCGAAAGCCCTTTAAAGAAGGATTATTTTCCCTGTTTAAATTTATTTTATCCGCTCATTTCCCAAAAAGATAGAGGAGAATAAGTATGAAAAATCACGATTGCACGCATTTATTAGGCTCTAACTTTTAAGGAACTTATCGGATCGGTTCGTTCCTTTTAGGAAAAATATAGAGCACATTCAGAGCTTTCGAATGATATATAATTTGTCCAGATTGGCTGAAAAACAAAAAAGTTATCACCAAATAAGTAGATGGCCTGTTTAAATTTTTGAATAAAAATACATTTTTGGCGTTATGTTTTATTAAAGACATTTGGATTTTAAATTAAAAATAGGCTTCTATTTTTCATTTTTTTGACTGATAGGAAGAGTTTTTTTTATCTTTAATCAATTTTTACTTTTTTTTCATTTTCTGGTTCCTTCCTTTAAGTGTCCTTTTTTAAAGACGAATCATTTTTACGGTTTTTAGTCAAACAACAAAGTGATGGCTGATGGAAAAATGGTCGTTGACAATGCTTGTTATTTGAGAACAACAAATGTTTCAAACAGTCACAATAATAATAATGCAAATCCTCACTTAGAGGAAAAAGCGTCTAGTAAAGAAGAGAAGAAGACAAGGGCAAGTTTATTTTGTGGGGCTGATTTTGTGTGTTGTGTGTATTTTTGAGTGGACAACAGTCTTAACGCTCTTATTTTTTTCTTTTTGTTACTTTTCTTTTTCTTTAGTATTTTATAAGTAGAGAAGGGGAAAAGGACTTCTTTTTAAACACACACACACATTTTTGCTTATTAATAATTTTTAATCTTCTTCATTTTTGCTGCAGCAAATGCCCAGTGTCCACAAAAATGACGAGGGGGGAAGGGCTCCCTCCAAATACACATCACCTCCAACCACGCGTCTACATCCTTCAAACCACACATCCTTCCCCATTCCTCTTCATTTTTAAAGCTTTTATTATTTTTTTTCTTGTCGAGTTTTATTTAAAAATTTTTTTCCAAGTCTTTATTCATTTTTGCTAAAGCACTGCCCAATGTCCATACAAAAATGAAGAGGGAGGTGGGACTTCCTTCTTATATCACCTCCAATGTCCACTCGCCCCCCCCCCTTTACATCCTTCCCCTACCCCCAAATCCTCTTCACCCCCAGCTACACACCCTCCCATCCCTCTTCCCTCCTCATCCCTCTCCCATTCTTCATTTTTAAAGCTTTTATTATTTTTCTTTTCGTTTTTCCTCGTGCTTTTTAAATTTATTTTAACTCTCAAAAAAATTTATTTTTTCCAGACTTCCATATTCCAAACAATTCCAATGGCTACACAAAATCATTCAGCAGCAGCTCGATCCAAACCAAAAGTGCCATCAAAATCACAAATGGTTATGGAGCAACTTAAGGCTAGTATGGAGGCTGAAAAACTTCGTGCAAAGAAGGAAATACGTTCAAAATTGGTTACTACACCGAATAAAGGCGGAGGTTTTTATTTTAATTTTTTTGTTTTGAATAAATTTGGGGAAAGAACCAGACAGGAGTGGATGACCCAACTTTAATAAAAAAAATTTTCGTTGTCCCAGTATGGCCATTTTCTGAATGATCTTTTAACGGAGTAAAAGAGGGTAAAGGTTCAGCCACTAGACAAAATTACACCGGACTAGGGTTGTCGGTTCTGCACCGAACCGATGATTGTTCGGTTCCGGATATCCGAAGATTTTCCAAGAACTGACAACCCTACTCCGGACAGAAATCGAACATGCGTTCTTCTTACTTGCCATGCATTTTCCTCACCCTTATTGATTGTTTGCTTCTTGAAGCGGTAACTAGGTCTCATTGTCATTTTCGATTTCTGTCTGTGGCTTAACTTTTGTTATGTCTCTTAAACTACTCCCAAAACTTTGAAATGTTCGAGGCATCCTGTTCTCACTACTAGGGTATTTTTTCTCTTCTTTCCGATTTTCTTAAATTCTTCTTAACAAATATTTTTCAAAAAATTTTTTTAGAGAAGCGTGGTGACGATGTCGGCAAATCCAAATCAACCACAAATGTCACAACAACTCGTGGCGATGCAATAACTCCAAGTCGTTCAGCAGAAACAAATGCATCAACACCAACTTCAACTTTAGGACGTCGCAAAGAATTGGCAAAATACCCTAGTAGTGATAACAGGATGCCTCGGACTTTTCAAAGTTTTTTTAAATTTTTTTGAGGGGGCCCCTGACTAGATTAGAAATATATACCAGTCGATTCCTCTGGTCGCGCTGAGTTCGAATATACAAGTCTTTTTTCTAGGAGCCAAAAACTTAAGGAGATACAGGCCAATGAAAATTGAAAAAGGGACGGAGGATTTGAACCTGCGCCCTTTTTCCTTTTAAAAGTTTGGATTATCCCACTGAACCACAAAAGGTTAACTTTTCCCTACCTCATGCCTTTGCTTCGAAAGCATATCAAGCTTAGTCAGGGTCCCCCTATGGGCTTTCAAATCTGTTAGTGTTATCCTGGCTGGATGGTTCCCTTGTTGTTGTCACAGTTTGGCTACCCTTATTAGCGTGACAATAGGAGGAATCGATTGGACTATATCTCTTATCAAGGTTTAGGTCCCCCAGAATTTTACCAAAAAATTTTTTTGAAGGAACACTCACTACCAGCAACACTCCTTCAAAACCTCTATCTACTGGAAGGAACATTACTTCACGTCAAATTTTGGGGTCTAAAGAGAACACAACTAAAGAAAATCCATCCTTAAAAACTCCAACAAAAAATTCAACAAAAATTATTGCAAATTTGGTTAATAAGGAGGCTAATGAGCAAAAACAAAAATTGACTGAGCAACTCAAAATTATTGAAAGACTTGAAAAAGAATTGAAAAATGAGAAGAAAATGGCTAATTTCTTTGTTATTTTGTGCAAAAATTTTAATGAAAAGGTTTGTGATTTTTTTAATTTTTCGAAAAAAATTTTTTTGGACCTCAAAAAGTCGATTAAACTTTAAATAATTAAAATACAGCAAAATTGACTCATGAAAAAATTTATTTTTCCCATTAGGGTTCGAACCTGGGCCTTTTTCCCTCTAAAAAGGTTGAATTATCCCACTGAACCACAAAAGGTTAACTTTTCCCTACTTTGATGTCTTTGCTTCAGAAGCATATAAAATAGGCTAAAAAGCACCTAGAAGACTAAAATTTTTTGCTTAAATATTTTTCATAGTTTGATCGTCGGCCCGATTTGAAAACGGCAACCCTAGAGATTAAGCTTTTTTTACTTCTTTCTTAAAAAAATTTTTTTTGGTTAAAAATAAATTTGTAAAAAAATCTATTTTTAGAATATTAATGCTCAAAAACAAGTCAATAAATTGGAGAATTTATTAGAGCAAAATAATTCAAACCATGAATTAGAAATGCAAAAACGTGGGTTTTATTGCAATTTTATCTCTTTTTTCTTTTTAATAAAAACTCTAGGGGGAATTCTCTTTATTTTCTATTAAGAAGAGATTGTTATCGAATCATGTGTGTGTGTGTGATCCTTTTCGGTATTTTAGTACTGAGAATTTTATGACTTTTTTCGAGGAAAGTTGAGAATTTTAATTTTTCCGAGGGAGGGGGGGGGGGTTAGAACGAATTTTAGATTGTCAATGATAATTTTGAAAATTCTTGGACTAAAAATCTTGGCCTCTTTAGCAGCGTTTGTGTGCTCGTACCATACGAGCTTTTTTTTCGCTCGCACTTCCACATTTTCCCACCTAAAGTTTCTCTTATTCTGTATCAAATACATAAGAATTTTGGTATAGGTATCCAAGCATTACTTCTTTCTTCATTACTTCTTGTCTTTTTTAACAATCTCATTAATCATAAATCTTTCTTCTCAGGAATCATTTAGAAAAAAACTCGATTTTTTTTTCCAAATTAATTTTTAATAGTTCTCTCTAAAAATATTGTCTATTTATTTTTATTCCAATTATGGAATAAAAATAAAAAAAAATATAAAAATATCGCCGTTTTATATTTTAAAAGAAGCGCAATAATAAAACATAAAAACACGCATTTTCTTTGTGTGTTTTAAAAATGGGGTTCTTTTTTATAGAGGAAAATGGATAGGGATAGGAGGAAGGGGTGGATAATGGGAAAAGGGGCTGTAGGGTGGGGTTCTTTTTTATGGATATGAAGGAGAGAAGGAGGGGTGGATAAGGGGAAGGATTGTAAGGGGGGAGGACTGCATGGGGAGAAGTAGATAGGTGGATGATGGCTTGGAGTGGGGTGGGGGTTATTGAGGAGGGGAAGGGATATTCTTGTCAATCAGTTTTAGTAATTAAACCCTCTCTTGCTTCTTGCTTCTCTTTTTTCTCTTCAAAAATTAATTTTCTCCCTAAAATTCCAAAAAAAGATGTATTATTATTGCCTCTATTCCCTCTTTAAGCCTAAAAAATTTTTCCAATTAATTATCATCTTTTTGGCAACAATTTCTCTATTTGTCCTAATATATTCCCCTTTAATCTTTACTTTTTGTAAAACTAAAAATGAATCTAAAAATAATTTTTTAAATAATTTATTATTTTTAACAACTCTAAATTTGTCTAAAATTGTCTTTATTTGCTTCATTTTTATTTTTATTTTATTTATTTTATTGTTATTTTTACGTTTTGTAGTTGATGACAAGTGGAAGGATGATTTTCAAAAGGTTGATGAATTGCACAAAAATGAGGTGAAAAAATTTGAGAGAAATTTTTTTTTGAATTTTTAAGGAGTGGGAAATGAATATAAAATATTTAATTTTAATGAAAAAAAATTTTTTTCGGCAAGCGGATTCGAACCCGCCCCAGGTTTCCTCCCAAAATTAAGATTTTAACCACTTAACCAAAAATATCGTTTTATTGATTTTTTAAATGATGGAGTTCATAGCTAAATTGAAGGAATTTTTCCTCAGAAGAAGAAAAAAATTTTTTTCGGCAAGCGGATTCGAACCCGCACCCCTTTTTTCGGTCCACTCTGAAGATTTAAGCCACTTAACCAAAAAAAGTAAAAATTTTTCTATTTTCTCTGTATAGGTTGAAGATGTTCGTAATTTGCTTCAAGCTGAACAACAAACAAAATTGGAACAATTTCAACTTGAATATGAACAAACTTTAAAAGAATATGAGAATAAGGTGGCTGAAATGAAGTCTCAATTTGTTGAACAAGAAGAGAAACATTTACTTAATGAATCGCAAAGGAATCGGGTAAAAAAATGATTTTTGAGAGGCTCTTATTTTCTAATTTTGTTTCCAAGTCAAAAATTGTTGTTTTTGAAGCATGATTCTGAAATAACTTGAATAAGAGTCTAAAAGTTTTTTTGAAATGAAGCTAAGACTTGAAACATTTCTGGAATATGTTTCAAGTAGGGTTGTACTCCGTCCTTGAATGTCGGGGAATTTTATAGTTTTTTTTGAAAATTCCTTGCCCTCCCCATCGGGGAACAAACAAATTGTTTTGAAGCATGCTTTGGAAACATTTTTTGACGAATAAATTTCAGAAATTTTTAGTTGCATAAGGATGCTTCAGAAAATTTAAGATTTGGGTGGATTTTTCAGAAACGTTTGGTTTTTGAAAGCATGCCTCACAATCTTGAATGTTTCTGAAGCAATATACTTTAATTTCTAATTTTTTAATTTTTTAAAGAGATTAATGGATGAATTGACTAGCCGCTCCTATGAACTCCAATTAAAAAATGAAGAGTTAGCCAAATTGAGAAGTGAGAATCGTGAATTGCAATTGAAAGTAGAAACAATTGCTGAAAAGGATGTTCAAATAATTAAATTAGAAAATAAAAATTCAGAACTTAGAGAAGGAGTTTATCGTCTAAAACAAATTGAAAAAAATTTAATTTCTCAAATTGATGTTTTGAATCATCAACTTAGTCAGGCTATTAACAAAACTAAAGAAATTGAAAAAGACAAGGAAATTTTGGAATATCGTTTGACTGATGAGTTAGTTTTGAAAGTTTTTTTTTGTTGGGGGGGGGGGCTTTCTTAGGGTTTTGAAGCAACAAAATAGCGCTTCATTAATTATGAAACATGTTTCATGTATGCTTCTGAGTTTTTTGAGAAGCATGCTTTTGAATGCTTCTTGTGTTTTCTGAAACATGCTTCTTGAAAATTTTTTTGAGAAGCAAACTTTTCAAGGCTTCTGAAGTATGCTTCTGTAGCATTCTTCGAAGTTATTGAAGCATGCTTTTTTAAGCTTCTTGAAATTTCTGAAGCATGCTTTTCAACTTTTTAAGTCTTGCTTCTAAAAGTCTCAGAAACTTGCTTATTTAAGCTAATGAAACGTCCATAAAGTTTTTTGCTTAAAATTTGACACAAGAAGCATTGTTCATAAGTGAAGCTTAGTTGAAGCACCATAAAGGGTGCTACTATTTTATAAGCCAACAATTTTTTCACCAATTATTTTTAAGCTTCAAATCTCCACGTTCTTCAACTACAACAACTCCTTTAAACTTCCACACTCGAACACCTTTAATTACAACAGCAGAAAGGCCAAATTCTTCATGTTTGTCGTTGGGACGTACTCAGCCTTCTCTTGAAAATGATATGGCAAAATCTGTCGATTCAGCTTTGTCTTTAGTTAAATGTTACCAACAAGAAGGACGATCAAAATCACAAAATACTCCTACCAAAATTTATACTCCAAGGGAATGCTATGAATGTGAGTTTATGATTTACCTTCACTTTAGATCAGTGGAATCCCTTTGTAACCACGTTGATAGGGAAAGAAATTTGCCGGTTTAGGATGGAAATGATGGAGGGGCGTAGTTTTCGAGTTTCCACTATTTACACTTGAGATTGGGAAATCTTAAAATCATATCTTGAATACGGCCCTCCGCCCTTTAAAGTGGTATGTTAGAGTCGTATTCAATAGTGAGCTTAAAAAGGCCTGTTTAGGATAGGTCCCGCACAGATCTGGTCCTAGATTCCGATTGTTTTTGGTTATTTTCGGATTAGATGAAGTATTTTTAAAATTCTTTTTTTATTTAGTGCCAGACCCCTCGCCTGTTGAAGAATGCGACAATCCTGTTTCGTTTGCGGATCAACATCAACCACAACGCACTATTGACTTTGGGGAGGTTAATGAAGATGAAGAAGATTCCTTGCCTCAATGAATGGAAGAATGACGAGAGAAAGAGAGTTTAATATTAAAAATAAGCACGTTTACGCTTCAATTTATAATTGAGAAAAGTGGAGGGTCGAGCTTTTAAATACAGTAGAAGCGCTCTAATATAACGATATACTACTAGGGACGAACTTTGACTATGTGGGCGCCTTCTGATGAACTGGGCCAACGATGTGTTGTCGTATATAGAAATTATACTAGTTTTGCTTTTTTGACGAGTTTGTCTGGGCATTTTGTCCTTTGGACATTTTGTCGCAGGGGCATTTTGTCAATCAAAAGCCTCAGAGTTTATTTGTTATTTCTGATTAGCAAATTCCAAGTTCGGTCTCTCTATTTTTTATTATTCTTCTCAAACAAAAAAAATATTCTAAGAAATACCCCTATCCCTTTAAATTGTACCGACCTTATTTATATAATTTTACCGGACACATTTTATATAGGTTTTTTCCTATGCTGAGTGCTTAGTCTTTTTTAAAAAAATAATTTTTTGATCTCATGCATAAAATAACACGCATTTTTAAAATTTTTTGGCTTAATTATTGAAAGTTTTTGACTGGCTATTTTTAGCAATTTATCTAGTTTAGAGGTGTACATACCCCATTTATTCGCAATGAGGTAGGAGATTGTTTGTCGTATGGGCATTTTGTCGTTTGGACCTATGAGAATAAGTGAGTTATTTCTAGGTTTTGGCCTATTTCTTAAGAAAACTAGCAACCGTTGAGTCTAAAGAAATGCGTGACACAATCTTTCTTAAGCCAATAGGAAGACAATCATCTTGAGCTTGCGAATAAATGGGGTCATACGCTAGACAAGTCCGAACACTTTTTTTGGTTGATTTTTAATTTGATTTTTTAGTCTAGAAAAATTTTTAAAGCCATTGTTTATTCAAATGGACGCGTCTTTTGATCAATTTGGAGGTTATGGATGGGGAGAACAATCTGGAGGAGGTGGAGGAGGACAAGATTTTAATATCCCTACACCAGGGGTGCAGCTCGTCTCGCTTCTCGCCTCTCGCTTCTCGCTTTTTCTCGCCTTTTTGGGCAGTCTCGCCTCTCGCTTCTCGCTCTCGCTTTTTCTCAAAAAAACGAGAATTAAGCGAGAATTTTTTATCCCTTTATTTTTCTAATTTTTATTTTCAAGGAATAAATAAATGAGATGTCAAAGATTTGGAATTATTTCACACTCTCTGGACGAATTGCATTCTGTAAAGAATGTGATTATAAAAAAGATTTTCCGCCAAGAGCACCAACAACGACATTGGCAACACATTTAAAAAGTAAGCACCCGGAACAACACAAACAATTTTTGGATCAATCAACAGAAGTAAAGGAAAAATCGAACAAGGAAAAGGAAAAGCAAATGACACTCAAAAGAAGTTTTGAAATTCAGTCATCTTCAAAAGAAGATAATAATGAAGTAACATTGAAACAAATGCGTATTGATTTATGTGCTCAGACCAAAAGTACATTTTAATTTTCTAAAATTTAAATAAGTATTTTTAGGTGCTTGGGATAAGGATGGCTTAAAAACACTAGAAGTTAATAGAGCAATTATGGAATTTATAGCTACAGACATTCAGCCTTTTTCCGTCGTACAAGATAGTGGATTTAAGCGACTGATCGCATTACTCAAGCCTCAATACAATTTACCTAGTAGAAATTTTTTTAGCGAGAAGATGTTACCTTGTATTTATGAATCTGTTAAGGTTTAAATTTTTTCTATTTTATATTTTATTTTCTATTTTATATTATTATTTAATTTCTAATACCTAATTTTAGGCAAGAGTTTCCGATCAAAGCAATTCGAGTTCAACTAAAACTTGTGCAGTTGCTGATTTATTTAATGAGTACGAAAGAGATAATGAAATGGAGAATATGCTAAATACTCAATTGCCGTCTCCTGCTGAGCTTAATGCACATCAAAAAGCAGAGGTTGAAGTAAACGAGTATTTACATTCAAAAAGGCTGCAAATAACTGATGATCCATTTAAATACTGGTCTGGCGAAAATTCAATAAAATGGCCGTTACTGACAAAATTGTCTCATCGTTATTTCTCAGCACCAGCTACATCATCGGAGAGTGAAAGGTTTATTGAGAACAAATTTTATTTTAATCCTTTAAATTTTTAATTAGGCTTTTCTCAACTGCAGGATTGGTTGTAAGTAATTTACGCACAAGATTGTTGCCTGATAATGTCGAAAAATTGCTTTTTCTTCATAATAATTTAAAAATATACGATTATAAGTATGATTTATAAAAATATACTATTTAATTTAGGCAAATAAAATTTTTACAATTTTTTTTAAAATTCTCGCTTCTCGCCTCTCGCTTCTCGCTTTTTCTCGCCTTTTTTGGTAGTCTCGCCTCTCGCTTCTCGCTCTCGCTTTTTAATTTTCATTCTCGCTTCTCGTTTTCTCGTTCTCGCCTTTCAAAATTCAATTCGCTGCACCCCTGCCCTACACCTTTTCAAAGAAGCCATATAACTGATAAAATTCCAATCCCAGCAATTGTTGAAGATTTGTTGACAATGTCTAATGATGAGGAAAAGTATGTGATTGGTGGATATTCGTTCAATACGGTTTGTTTAAATTTTTAAAAGGTTTTTGGGGGATTTTTCCCGATTTTGGTAGGGTCTGGTGTAGTTGGGTAGTTTTTGGACATCAACTCTGAGGGGTCGTGGTTCGAACTCGTTATGGGTGTTTATTTCATTATAAAGTGAATTGTTTCTTGGCTGAACAAATTTAGGAAAATTTGAAAATTTCTTATAAATTTTGGTCGAAATTTTGGTTTAGTTGGATAATTTTAGATTATTAACCTTTAGGGGTCATGGTTCGAACCCCTTTGGGTGAAATCTTTTTTTTAAGTTAAAGTCAGATGTTTAATTGGTTAAAGAAGGCATTCTAACCCTCTAAAATTTCCTCAAAAAATTTTTAAACGCCATATTAATAAAATTAAGGTCAAAATTATGGGCAGGATTGTGAATGCCTTCACCGATTCAAATCAATGTACTACCTACGAAATTTGTGACGGAATGGCTTCTGATCAACGCGTAGCTAAACGATTTACTGTCATTCGTTATGGAGGAACTGATTTGGTTTTTTTAGTTTTTTTTTGGAAAAATACCTTCCGGACTCCAATTCAGACAAACAATAATATGGCATTGAGAGGAAACGAGTGACTAGTCACAGATTTATCTAATTAAGTCAGTTTTAGTTTATTTTGACACTCAGCTTGTCGGTTTCTGAATCGGAGGCCGGGACACATGACAGAATTTTCCCAAAAAAATTTTTTTTAATTTTTAGCAACCAAATATGGAGCAAGTCTTTTCTGAAGGTCAAACAATTCAGGCGGTTGGAAAACTTCGACTGGTTTATTTCTTAATTAAACAATTTTTTCAAAGTTTACTTTTTAAAGTTCAATAACCGCCTCAGTCTTGTCAGTTTTCACATTCGGGATGTTTCAATGGATGAAATTGAAATTTATAAAATGGAATGTAAACTTGCAAAGTATTACTTCTCTAAGGTTTTAATTTTTTTGAAGGGACTTATTTTAGGATTTGGGATTAGAAATGTTTTTCTATTTATGTGATAATTAAGTGATTATTTCTAGCTCGTTAGGAATAATGGGAACATCACAAATTTTTTGCTTATTTTCTGTTCTATTTTTTAGTCTTTTCTCTAAAAAAATTTTTTTGGACTACGATTGAAAATTTTTTTTAATAAACTATAAGCTGTAATGTTTGTCTGAATCGGTTTGTTTGAATCCCGGACCTATTAAGACAACAAAAAACCGTTTTAAAGTCTTTCCTATTCTTGGAAAGGCTTACTAGATACCCTTACTTTTTTGACTCGCTAAACTCGACCCGGCTTTTTTCTCAAGTTTACCCCTCCATGTGACAAGATAAATTTTTTTAGAAGTTGGTTAGATTTTGTGAGGGATTTCGTCGGGGAAAATTTTTTGCCCTTTTCAATTTTTTAATAAAAATTAAGAAAAAATTTTCTCCAATTTTTAACAGAATTTGCCTGAAAATTCCCACGGATTAGAAAATACAATTTTTCGCAATGCACAAACATTGCCTCGTCCAGGAATGTCTACTCAAGCAACAACAACAACTCCAGGTCGTTCAACTACAAATATGTCAAGTTCAATCACTCCAAGCCGTCAACAACAACAATCAAAACAACACAATCAACATGCTAATTTGTCACAACAACAAGCCACGGTTTTTTTTTTAATTTTATAAGAAATAAAAAATTTTTTTTTAATTTTTAGATTATGGATTTTATTAAACGTTATGGAGATGCAAATAAAGGTTTGTTGGGAAAAAAATTTTGTAACTGGTTTTCTGTTTATAACGGCAGTTCCGTATTTTTTGACTCATTTCCTTTCTTTCTATTCAATCACATGCCAAAAACCCAACCTTTGAATCAGGAATCCTGCCGATAAAAAAAAAAACAAAATTTCATGATTTTTGGAAAATTTTGGGGAATTTTGGAGGAGTTTTGTTGGCTTTTAAGAGGGAGTGAATTTTGACATCGATTTTGGGTGGGTTAAGAAGGAAAAAATTTTTTTTGGCTTTCTAGAAGGATATCAAGGGAATTGAACGAATTATGAGGGATATCAATTAAAAAAATTTTTTTGAACGTCTTTATAAAGCTTCCCTCTTTTCACTGGTTTTTATTTAAAAAAAATTTTTTTCAAAAAAAAATTTAGATGGAGCAGGTGTCCATGTAGAACAAATTCGTTCATCAGTTAAACCTGGACAAGATTTTATGAGTGATATTCAATTTTTGTTGGATGAAGGAAAAATTTATACAACTTTGGATGATGACCATTTTTCGATTATTGATGATGTTTGTTAAGAAAAAAAATTTTTTTGAGGAAGGTTTTTTTGAATTTATTTATTTTAAGAGAATTTCTCGTTTAATTTATTTGGTTTTAAAATAAATTTGGCAAAAAAAAATTTTTTTAATTTAAAGGATTGTCTTTTTCCTTATATTTCTCACTCTTTTTAAGTTATAGCGATACCCTAATTAAATTAATAAATTTTAATTGGAGGGGGGGGGGGGGGGGGGTTGTTTCACTGGGGACTCCGAAATGCCAAAAACGCCGAAATACCAAACATAGCTGTCGAAAATGTTTAGTGCATCACGACTATTTCTTGTCTGGCATTTCGACTTTCTGGTATAGTTAACAGCTTTTTGGTGATTTTTAGTATTTTGGCATTGTAAGAAAACGTGTCGCACCTTTTTGTGATGCTCCGCAAAAAAAAATTTAAATTTTAACAAAATTTAATTTACAAAATTTAGTTCTGTTCTCTTGTAACTATTTTTTCATACTCGTTCAACCCTTTTTTGAATTTAATTTATTTAAAAATTTTGGCATAATGTATATTTATTTTATAGATAATATAGAAGACATAGAAAGGAACTTGACATTTTTTTGTTTTCTTTTTTCAAATTTTAGTTTGCATTATTTCTTTCCTTTTTCCTTAATTTTTTTTAGTTTTCTTGTTTTTTAGAGATTAAAAAATTTTTTTTAATAATATTAATGCTCTACCATTCTACTAGTGTCCATGATAAGATGAAATGGATGAAGTGATGGTCCTCGATTGTTATTGGCAAATTCTGATTTTTTTATTTGATTGATGATGCTTTCGAGTTTTAAGGTTTTTTTCTAAATTTTTTGGGGGTTTTAAATACCTAATCAGGTTTTGTAGGGGTTTTGTCTGGATGGGCATGCGTTCCTCGGTTAACCGGGTCGGGTTAACCGAAGCCTGCACGGCTTCCGAAGAAATTTTTTGTAAAGGAAATTTGGTTTTCGACCTTCCACAATTTTCTCCGGAGCGCTAAAAAGGAAAAAACCGGCTTTCTGGCAACACCGAACCGATCCATTTTTCTGACCTGACCCGTCCCTAATATGTATTCTGAAACGAGTTGGCGCTGAATGTTCTAAATTTATTAGGTACTTATTGGGTAGTCAATTTAATTTTTCTGAATAGGATGAGCAAGGCATTCTTTTTCTAGGGCATTCTTTTTTTTCATTTCAAATCATGTAAATATAAACAGGATTAATTCTCAAACAGATTATAAAAACGTTTATGTCTGAAGGCAAAATTTCCCCCAACCGCTCTCTTTAACCCGTGTGTTTTGTAAATATAAGTCAGCAAAAACTGCTTTTGGGT